>DWHQ01001728.1:0-10365 GCA_018247955.1 Eurytides marcellus marcellus | reverse complement strand
CCGTAGCCGACAATCTCTCAATTTTAAATAACATTAAACTTAAAATATTGACATAACACGCATGTCCTCATGCGTGATCCCGCAGGATGTGGGGTCTATCCAATTCTTGGAAACTAGCATTTCCACGAATTCGGTAACCCGATGAAGCTTTATAAAGCCGCATAGGCTAAAAGCATCAACGTCAGTCAAGATAAGATAAGATAAGACATCAATAAGTTTTTCAGTAATTCCTTGTAAAATTCAGTCTACCTACTTTTAGGCGACACGCTCATCTCCTGTAACCTTGAGAGCTAAGTTGAAACAACAAACAACAACTTGCTAAGTTCACATTTCAGGTAAAAAGCACAAAAACTGTATTGTTGTGGGTCAGTGATTACCATACTTATATTTATTGTAGACGTACTGGTTTCAATGAACCCCCCGCTGCTACGTTTCTACCGTATTCTCGAAACTCGTCAAAACGGGTCTCAATTGGATCCCAGTCATTTAAGACTAAATAAATTAAAACAGTTGAAATTTAACGAATAACTTTCACATATTTTTATTTGTTGCAATAAAATATAATAAATATATATTTGCGAATTATGCGAATTTATTAATCTTCCGTCGCATAGGGCTTCGTACCTTTAAAGTACAATTTGAAAACTTCTGTACGTTGTTTGGGACGAGAAAGCAATTTTGTTATAATATTTTTGACCGTTTACCCTTTGTTTATTAATCAAGGTATAGTAAGTTTCAGGTTGTGGTGGTATAACCGAGTTTGTTTTTAGAGAATAGAAGTTTAAATAGGTAAAGGCTGTGGTTTGCTTGTGCGGTCAGTTTTTGTTTGAATTTGTACCATTTGGCATTTCAATTTGTTTTGCATGATACGCTTTGGGGTAGAACAAAAAGAATATTTAAAGACATAAACAAATTATTAAAGGAAAAATATTACAATAGTCATGTATAAAGTAATCGTATAAAGATAATCAAAATTTAACATTTAACGCTGCCCTTGAAGTATGAAGTGAGGAATATAAGCGTGATATTTTCTATCTCTTGCCGTCGGTATAGTTAGAAACTTAAAAATCTCGTTTGCTAGTCATAATGCCATTTTTGGTAGCTATAATATTTATAGCTACCTTATAAAAGAGCTATGAAACAGATTTCATACCCTCTCCTGCTTGTAACCGTTTGACTATGACAATGAAAAGTGCGAAAGTTGTGAAATAAGTACATATATAGACATTTTTTTCTTTTAGACCAAATATCATCCTTTTTTGTACTTACGGTAGAGCTTTAAATTAATAATTGTATACTGAATATTCTGTATGTATGTCTGATTTAATGTTGATTATGCACTCATATATATAAATGTATGTTTATTTGCTTTTTTTACTAAAGTATTCCAAACATAAAAAAATTTTCTACTAAAATAACTCATGATATTCAAAGGAGACAAAAATTTCTAATATTAATGAATCCTAAAATTTGTTGCATTTGTGTCTACATTTAACTCCAGATAGCTACACAAGAAATAAAGAAGAAGAAATGGAATCTTGTGTTTAGAATTGAAGAAATGTCAGGATAGCAGGGAGATCACCCATATCGCTATTTTAAACTAAGGATGAAAAAAAAAGATGATAAATTAGCTTTTATTTAAAAATTATAATTTACGCAGGACACGTATCAATTATAAACAATCTAAATTGTTATTTTAAATAAGCTAATTTTTCGTAATTTTGCTCACCTCTGCTGAATAGCTTCAATAAAATTGTCATTATTATGTTTGGTTAAGTCCCACCCAACTCTACTCGAGTCCTATACTTGCTGACACCCTGAACTTAAATCCTCGAATGGATATCGCTATTGGGTTCTGAATATAAGAGTGATGTGAAACATACATACAACAAGCCATTGCCACTTTTTTTTTGGGAGGTAATGTGACGCGACGAGCAAGTTTTGCCCCTGATGGTACGCGACATGTCTCTCCATGACAACACAGTGCCATACACAACCTGTTTGGCGTTGCGCTGAGCTCGTCGAGATTTAAGATATTATATCTCTATGCCCAGTAATTACACTAGCCACGCTGCCCCTCAAACCAGAACATAGTAATGCTTACAACTTACTACTTGGTATTAAAATAACTGGCAAACAGAAAAACAACTGGTACTATCTCAGGCGTACGATACAAAGGAATCCTTATATATATGTATCTATGTCACTCTTGACGTGGACCATCACCCATAATGAAAATAAATATCATCAAATAACTACCTTCTGCTGCTCTTTTTGATATGTTGTATACTATATATTATTTTTACTATATTCATTTTATAGTATAGAATATTTTTATTACTAGCAACATATTCTTCGAGGAAAATTTAATAGTACTTTTTATCAGAATTATTAAATGTAATTTCTATTTCTATACTGCATGTGTAGTGAAAAGGAAAGATATATCGCATGATCAAATATTAACGTCGTCGACATCCGGCGGGCCTGACATTTTTCTTTGCCATTCAAAGCGCCGACAATGAAAATTTGATGCGAGGAAGGTTTATATCAAATGTCAAGTTAAATTCTTATTTCGTTTTCTGAAAAGCTTAATAAAACTGCTACAAAAATAAAATACACCATATACTATACATTATTAATTATTTTGCATTACATTAGTTTTATTAATTATCATTCTAACATTGACTTTCATAAGTGAATCTTTTAGTTCCTTTCGCTACTTTAAACGGTTACTTTATTCCTTATATATGATATTTTTATCATTTGATTTTAACATGGATAACTGGATGTTTTAAATAAAAATTACAACATAGTATACGATCGAATAAAGGTATCAAATATCAAATTATAGCAGTAGCTATATGTTTATATAGGATACGTATGTTGTACATTATAATTGTTTAGGATTATTTGATATTTGTTCATTAATATGAGGCTAAAGATTTAATCAAGATAAAATTATTAATTTCGCCACATTGGTAATTAATACCCAGTTCCCGTGAATACACGTTCAAAGTGTCGAAAAAAAAAATACAATATACATAATTTAAAACATCTATAACGATGTTGGTTCTATCTATGATTTGTCCGTCTATATAATAATATATTCCGTCTATAGGTTAACATATTTCATCTTAAAACTTTAATTAAGATTAGGTTTAATTTATATATGTTAGAATGACGATATAACAGTGAGTTTACGCTTAACATACATCCTATTTAAAGGAGAAACAAGTTATTTTTTCAAAAATCGATAATAATGTTAAAAACAAATTCACACGAAACATGCAGGAATCAGGATTTTCAATGCTCAAAAAAAATTGTAAAGTCAACTGTAGCCGGAGATTAAAAGGATGAAATATTTTCGAAAGATAAATATTTTCAGAAGTCCGCGAATATGTGGCATTGGGCTCCCGAATGGGTTAATCTCTCGGCCTCGTTGGTGCCAGCTGCACCTGACTTGCCAAATTACGATATTACCGCTGTTATTGCCTTGCTCTATGCAAAAGGACGGTGTTGGACCACGAACCGTTTCATAATTTTTATGACGCCATACATCATCAAATTTTATTCTATAAGTGTCCAATTCCATAGAGCTTTAGTATAAAGGCTAATTTTTATTGTTCATCCAATAGATTATCTGTACCTAACATATAATTCTGTATATCGAAATTCTATTCCTACTTTTTTTATTTTATTAAACTTTATTAATTTCACCACTCCTTCGATCTTATTTTTTAGATTATTCCTCATGTATAGATAATGATATTTTAGGGATAATGTGGAAAATCGTATTTTTTTTGTTTCTATTTTTATAGTGTAGACTGACAAACGAGCAAGCGGCTCACCACCACTTAAACATTAAAGTAATGCAAATGCTGCCAAGTGCATTGCCAGTCTTCAATTTGAGTGCGGGAGTTTTGAAAGAGAGAGGAGGAGTGAGAAGGAGCGAGAAGGAGAGAGAAGGAGAGAGAAAGCGGCAGAGGAATGGAGTGAGAAAGGGAGGAAGGAGGGGAGGGGTATAGGTCACCGGCCACTTCACTCATCGGACGAAACTCGGAAGCATAAATACTTTCACTTTATGCCGATTTTTTGTGAGGTCTTGGTACTTATCCGGTTCGTGCAGGCCCATTCAGCAGCGGGAGCAGCTATGTGGCTTCAACCGTTGAAAAAAGTAAATTATAGATTGTCATTATTGTTAAACAATTTTTCAGTATTTATTCCATTTTAATTTACTTTTTTTAATTTTAATTTTTGCTTCCCAGGGGATTTAAGCCGACCCGCGACACTTTAGCTAATATTACAAAGTTTAAAGTTAATTAATGTACATGAACCTACGGACGTCCTTCCTTTTTATTCATTCATTAATTTCAAGGTGATACAAAAAATTCAACTTGACACGGCCTGCAGCACGGTCCGCTTGTATACAAAATTCATAAGGGACAATGAATGAAAGCAGACGCTGCCGTTCTGTTTGTACAGATTTCTCTATATGTATATTTTTTAATAAAGTTAAACTGAATATACTCGCTAGAACGTTGCTAGTTTCTATAAAAAGCAGTTATGACGTTTTTTGCCTAAATGGGATGGAAACATATAAGAGAAGATTATTAGGATACGTTAATTGCTCAACATAGCTTATCACCTAATACTGAAGTGGTAAAGGCTATATTGCAAAATACACAGGGAAAAAAAAAACTATGTGACTAACTACCCCTATTATTAGTTCCAAGATTAATAGATTTCTCTTCCACATACAACTGTGCACACCCATTCTTCAGTTACGGGCACTCCTTACACTATTCTCCTTTGGAACGTCACTAACCTAGTCGACATACTTTTGTCTAGGGCACCCTCTTCTAACATTCCTACTGACTTTCGTGTCCTAAATTCTCTTTGTACGTCTGTTCTGTGTTTTCTACTTAATCAAACCATAAGCGTATTCTTTTTTTGTATTCGTTTTGACACTTTTTTTCATAATTTACTACAACACCTCTCTTTGGCTCTTATACGGCTACAAGTTAACAAGTATACCAAAAATTTCCAAGGCTAGATTTTTATTTTACTTCATATTCTCCTTCTGTTTTTTTAGAGACGAAGATTAGCCTATTTCAATATTTGTTCCATACAAGATACCTATGGGAAACCGTTTCGACTCATTGCTCATTTTGTGTGTGAAAAATGAGAAAACCACTGAAAATATTTTCACGTTTATAATGTGAGATAAGAAAATAAAAAAATGCTAGTGGCGACACAGTTTTCTGATCGCACCGCACAGTTCTATTGTGGGTCATATGTTTGATTCCCGATCAAGGCAAGTATTTGTGTGACACGAATGTTTTCAAGATTGTTAATGAATTGAATTTTGCTGGGTTAACTTATTTAAGTCTAATTAGCTTTCTAAATCCATACTTCTATAATCACTACTATCAATATCATCACACTACTTCAACAATCAAAACTTGTTAACAGGAACAAAAAAATGCATTCCGCGTCTTTTTTTGTGTATAGGTTTTGAAATGATTATTTATTTATTTTTTTAATCTTTATGCACAAAAATTGTACAATGGCGGACTTAATACTAAAGGCATTAATGTTAAAGGCATTGACTGATAGATTCAACCTTGAGGTGGTGGAGAGATAGTAAGGTAGGTGCACAAATAAAAAAATAAAAATTAATGAAAGTCAACATATTGATGTGTGACATTATACATAGTAAAATATATAATGCTTAAGAATACATACTTTTATTTAAAAAAGCGGACATATAACTTTCACTTCCACTATTTAAAAGATAACAAAGTAAACGTTTGATAAATTATGTTATAAGAGTAATTGCTTAAAATAAAATGTTTTAACTATATGATATATTATGACAATTATGTATCATCCTTTCGTTGATACAAATTCCAAACAGAATTTGAATACATATGTTTTAGGGTCGAAAGTTAATTTTAAAAGAGGAACGTTAGCAATAAATCAAAGCAAATATCGTGGCTTGCTAGAAGTACGAGTATAAGGTACTTTCGGTACTACGGCACCTTCCTGTGTTCCAACATAAATGGGTCGAGATCCGAGGTGAACGTTTGCGTATATTTGTTTGAGAGAATTATTATGAAAATAAATAGATTTGTGGAGCTCAGCGAAGAAAAATTAAATATGAAACATTTTTATGATATTGTGGACATGTGACTAAGTGTTGGTAACGGAATTATTAAACACTTTACATTATATATGTACAAGTACTTTTAACAACAGTGATATATTTTAAAATTATTAATGTAACATAAGATAATTTCTTTTATGAAAAGTACACGATTTGGTTGCCTATAGCAGAATAGTGCTATTCACTGTTTTCCTGCGTTGATTTCACCATCGAGTGATACAAAATGAAATATCTCTCACTCCAATAATTATGGTGGAAACATAACCCTTTTTTGTTTAGATCTAGTTAAACTCTTTCATTCTCAAATGCCTTATATATGGGCTTAATGCGTATTAGTAAGATAAAATTAAGATAAAAACGTCCTTGAGGCCGATTTTGGCCATCGCGGCCAATCTACAAGAGATCAAAGAACTGCACAGGATATGTTATACTGCAGACACAGGTGTACTCACTCTTCATTTACTCTCATAGTCCGATGGGACAGATACCCCACACGACCGGAGAGAGATCAGGCGAAAAGGCGGTGACGTTAAACCGACCTCTTAGTAAAGACTCCTCCAAACCACTGCTAGATGGCGTTGAGAAAACGCCGGAGCCGACTTTTTACATGCTTATCCGATGCATGGATCATCTCACTTTTCACGAGACAATTGGGTGATTTACTCCGTAATTCCGTAACCTAACTAAAAAACAACACACTTCCAGATGTATAATTATTTAGGCTTTTAGCTGCGACTCTATCATGTATGTATACAAACTAAGTTATTACGACAGGGGTGGGCAAATTGACCAAGATTTATGATACTTGGAAAACTTTCCGCTCGTTATTGATGGATTCGGCTTGTGTATTGAGACTTGAATTTTATATATACAATAAATCGAGATTGATTAAGATGTGTTTTAATTGTTATGATTAATGATATTCGTCAATATAGCCTTGTTTAAGAACAAATGTTTTGTAAGTGTAGGTTTGTATTTGTTGTATATTTATTCATTAACTGCGTATGACACAACCGTATATATCCAGTCTATACTAATACAACAATTCTTAAAGAACGTTTACGTAAGAGTGGTGTAATTTTTTCAATATTTACAGTATTTAGACCAGAGACTGACACAGATTACATACATTCTTTAAAAACTCTACAACTTCAAAATCCATGCAAGCGAGTAATGTCTAATATAAAGTAATTTGACACCTGGTAGTGATCTTACTGCAAAGAAAGTAAGATGTAAAAGCTGTTTTGGAATCGCTTCGGTAAATAGCACGAGTTTGCGAAATAGAACGTAGCAGGGTAACAACAGCTGCTGCTACACTAATAGGCCAGTTTACTTAAAGAATTATAACAAGTTTGCAAAAGATCGACGTAAAGTAAATATTTATATATCCTCGTGTAATTTGAACTCGTTTCCTCTCAGCTTTTGGATGTCCATCAGTCAGCGTTATAATCATGAAATGAACCCCTTACAACGCTACCAACTTTTTTCCTATGTAGCAACTGAAACACCACGTATGTTATATGTAAATATATATCTAGTAAATATTTCACAATAAAGTAAATAGTCTAAGCTTTTGCTCATTCAAAATTTTATTCAATAAAATAATATTGCACTCTATGCACTACATAAACTCACTTGAAGTGATTTAATAGAATAATTTGTAAGGGATAATGTGGGCGAATGATGCTGTTTGATTATCATATATTATCATACATATAATATATATTAATCTTCTTTTTCATAAGTACTATCAGAGCTCTCGAGAATAAATGTACTTGATTTTAAATAATATATCTTGTACAAGCAGCCCATTTAAGCTTTGAGTAGGGACGTTCGCATTTGATTCAATACAGTCCGGTGTGCCTTCACATCTTCCCGTTCGCATCAATAGAATTGTACGTCACAATTTCAAGCGGCGATTTGATACATGCTCGAAAGTGAAAATTCCTTCGTGGAAACAATTTGAGGATCGCCAGTCCGTAGATAAATATATACAGAGAGCATGGCTGGTTTACATTTTATGCAAAACGGGCCTCCACCGTTATAGAACACATACGGAGAGGCTGTTACAACAATTTATTCTTGCACCTCTTACGGATACCGAAGTGATACGTTTGCTCGGAGGTAAGAAAAGTAAGCAAAACGGAAACAAAGTATTATTGGAGAACCTAATGAAGCTATGTAGTGTGGATGACTGGTTGCCAGCTGTGCTGAAATGGGTTAATCACTCGAAATTGTTTGCGGCAGCTGCAATTTACCGTCTGAATTACTAAATTACGGCAGTAATAGGCAATATAAGGTATCGCAGCCGGCACTAATTTGCCTCAGTCTGCTACTTTTGTTTGTTAAGGATGCCAAATAGGAAATCGGAGAAAATTTTCCTTGCCTTTGTTTTGCCTGTTGCTTTATTAAATTGTTGCGTAAAGTAAGAATTTCTTTAAGATTACTAAGTGTCTTATTTGCGTTAAGAGTTAAATAGAAAACGCGACAAACAAGAATATATGACTAAGATTTTGGGTTGAGAATCTTTTAATATGTTGTTTTCTTTGTAGATCAATTATCGGATAGTCCCTTCTTTTAATAGTCACTTACAGCCCATTTATACACGTGTATAAAGACTAAGATCGTTTTATTCGAATTTAAGTCTCTGAAGAGTACGCTTGGGAAGCCAGCCCATCTTATTTACTATTTCATTGGGTAGCGTTAATACGCAAACATTACTGTGTTTTGTGTGTAATAATGTGATATCATAGACTCGATAGGTGCAGTCGCTACCCGTCGTGACGTCGTGTTTCCGTCGCGGAATCGTGGGTTCGATTTCACACGTGTCAATACTAACATTTGAACTACAGTTAGTTTGTTTCGTATATGGGCGTTGGTTCGTGTAAAATGATGCATGCCATATTCTTATTACACAATGACACAACGCAACTGATGTAAGATAACAAAATTCATTTAACAATTTTTGCTGAAATTAATTAAAATATCATCACAATAAAAAATTATATTTTGTAATAGTAGTAGTAGCAGCATCAACAATTCATTATTAAAAAATTTAAAAGTTAATATTGATCCGTTTCCAAATTCACTGAACAAAATATTGTGATATTAAAATACACGCAGAATATGTGTTATTTTCCACGTGCTTTTTTATATAGAGAATATGTATATACATATAGAAATAAAAAAACTGAAAAGTATCCAATACCCGCTTTAAACGCATGCCTATTCAACGAATTCATTATTGTTTTAACTTTCGATCATTTCCATAAAAAGCACAATGCAGAAATTAAATGTAAGCATCGTTTGCTGACCCCGTTAAAAATAATGTGAACGACGGAATCGTTTCATCGATATTGCTCTTAAAATAAATGGACGATTTTGCCCAACGCGATCAAGTTTCGTCGGGTCCGATGCGGTGATTGCCTCATTAATAACCGGTCATAAATTACGCGTCGCGGCCAGTGACTTACAATTTCCAACCGAAACTACAGTTTTCAATGCCATTATAAGTCTTTTCCATGTATAATATGTTAGTAAAATACCGCGTGAAAAGGTAAAAAAAGATAAGTATCTTGTACATTATGTACCTTTTGCTCGAGCGAACTTTTCAAACCGTCTTTAAAGAGGCGGAGGTTGTCAATATTTCTTTTTTTTAAGTTGTTACCGATTTTAAGTTATCAATAAAAAGAGTCAATACGGGTTACCGATTTTGATGACTCAAAATCGGTTATCTATATTGTCTTGCATTATAAATATTTTATTACTAGATCAGGCACAAGAAATTACACATATGTATTAAGCCTTGAACTTAACCATACATTATACTCTTTAAATCCAAGTATGAAATATATCATGAGAATAATTTACGATGCTGACTATCCTGTCATAGTCGCGACAGGTGAAAATAGGGGTGGTTCTTTTTATGTCTTATCTTATCTTGACTGACATTGATTGCCTATAGGGCTCTATAAAGCTTAATCGGATCACCGAATTCGTGGAAATGCTAGTTTTCACTAATTGGATAGACACCACGTCCTGCGGGGTCACGCATGAGGACCTGCGTGTTGTGTCAAAATTTTAATGTTATTTAAAATTGAGAGATTGTCGGATACGGACAGTCGGGGTCCGGTATACGGACCTGGACCGCGGCTGTCGTCGACTGTTGATTGGCAAGGGGAACGGGAGGCGGTGAGAAC
>DWHQ01001727.1:0-10367 GCA_018247955.1 Eurytides marcellus marcellus | reverse complement strand
AGGCTGGCAACGCATTTGCAAGTTCTATAATGTTGCGAATGTCCATGGGCGGCGGTGATCGCTTACCACCAGGTGAGTCGCTTGCTCGTTTGTCAGCCTACTCTATAAAAAAGAAAGAATCTCTGTCTTAAAGTTAAAAATCGTTTTCCACTTACGCTGCGGGGCTGGAGGCTCGGCCGCGGGGGGCGCGGGGGCGTTGGCTGCTCCCTGCATTGCCCGCGACGTGCGACCGCGTCGGCGCCTGAAAGAATATTTTTAGTAACTTCTAGAATATTCTAGAATAACTAGCTATTATAATATGTTGAAATAAATGATGGGACGCGAAGTCCTACGCTGGATGGTAAGCGAAACCCTTGTCCACAACAGCTCAAAACGGCTAGACACTGCGCTGTGCTCGTCGCTTAGTTATATTTATTTATTTGCAATTTAACAATGTACATATCTTAAATAGTTGTACTTGAAGATAAATAACATTATGAACCTGGTTTGAGCATAGCGAATATAGGTGCTAATATTATTACAATACCATTTATTTCTTTAATCTAACAAGAAGAATGTATATTGACAATTTTATACAAGCTTCACCCTAGTGTTATGCTTATTAAATTTAAATACAAAATAATATAACAATAATATAAAATAATTTTTATAATACATGTCAACTGTGAAGAAGTAATCGGGTATTGCTTTATAGATTATAGTATGAGTAAAGATGTGTGTCTTCTTTAATAAAATATACAAGAAAATAAATATCTCTTTGTTAAGTAATTACAACTGATAGTGGTGTTGTCCCTAAGCGGACTCTACAAAAGAGTTCCGATTATTTTAGTAAAGTTTGGGATCTGACTGAGTAAGTATTATGGCGAGGTCTATGATATAAATAAAGATCAATTGCTTAGGGACGAAAGTAGAGTCGTCTTTGCCTTATGATAATCGAATCATATACCTTGTATTCAAATTACATTTAGTCGAACCAAAATTTCCTACTACACGTATGGTCAATAATATCCTAAAACGATTAATATAATTTCAATTCAGTTATGACCGGGTCGATTTCCGAAATTATAATTGGCGTGGAGTTAGAAATATCACGTTTCTCTTTACTTTAAATGTTTCACTAATTAGTATTCGAAATTCGAAGAATTGAAGGAGACAGTGTTGAGTTTTCGCATTATCATTTCCTGCACAGCCGGCCCGACTTTTAATTAATATTCTTAATTGTGAGACCCGATTAATATTCAGCGTTTCAGTTATTTATTCGGTTGATACATTTTAATTCGACTGCCGTCGCATTGATTACGCAAATCTTCGTGAATTTTTTCGTCCGTGACGCAATTCTATTATTAACCAGTGTTTTCCTATCAAATATACCCGGTTTTATACAAAACATGTTTGTTGGTTCATTCTAATACGGTTTACTCCACTTACTAACCCAATAAGATCAGCATATTTTTTCTTATGTATAGTCTGGGACGCAGAGTCATTAAAGCTACTTTTATCTATATCCAATGAAAATCAAAATAGAAAATGACGCATATAGATTGGCGTACAAATTGTTACATTCACTTGTTTGAATTATTCATTATATGTATTAATTATTCTCGATATGTAGTTGATACATATTGAGTTGAAAAAAAACTCATGCACCAATAAACGCGGTTTCACGGGTTTAAATTTCGAATGTCTGCTCTTATTCGTTTCGTAATAGTTCATATATTTTTCTCTCTGACATGGGAGGAAGGAGATTTTCTAGGGCCTATTAAGGATCGTACAGATGTGAGGTAAAAACATACCTTTGAGATGGGAAGATTTTCTGGTGTCTATTAAGTATTGTACAGATATAAGATAAAAATGTACTCTACGTCTCTGGTTGACTTAGAAGAGCATACATTCCTAGAAATCTAGGCCAGACTTAATTCGATAGTTTTCCCGCATGGGCGAAAACTGCTCCGTGGCCCTTCTGAGTGAGCCCATTCTAAAGAGGCTGAAAAAAATGTCACGATGTCTAACAACACGACGTGCCACAAAGCGAAATCGACGTGACCGAACTATTTCACCTGTCCACACACGCAACAAAGGCATTATCGGTGAATCATGACCCTTCAGCTCATGTATTTCCTGTACTCCACCGCTTTATGGTCTTTACATGAGAAATGAATGTATATATCTTATCTAGTAGAGTCACCACGCGCCTTTCACGCGTCGGGACTTTCTTAACTCTAAGTTGACGTAGTAAGTTCAATCGAAAAGTGTGTTTTTTTTTTTAAATAAAGTTACAAGACAAACAAATTGAGTCTCTGTATAGGGAATTCTATATTTACGTAAATATGATACACTATATAAAAGATTTTTTACTTAGGCTTTCATTTTGTTATAAAATCTGCCTTTGGGTTTGCAACAAAACATCAGTTCGTTTATTGATAAATTGAATTTGTACAGTTATGTTTGAGATATAATCTATTATAAGTCGGGGTTCAAGATAGTCTGGTCACAACGCACGCTGCACCTCAAGTGACCTATTATAGTGCAGACAATGCGTGCTAGTAACCTGCGGCTGGTATGCGTCGCAAACAAACGATACATGGTGATTTATAAAATGCTATAAATGCAGTATACACTCGTCCGTTAACCATATAATGCATTTTTAAAACAATGTTTTTTTGTCACCCACCCAGCTTTAGAGGTTATTTCATGAGTAATTCGAACGAGTTAGGTCTTGATTCAAAACTGCAGGCAGACAATTGATAAAATTGAATTATTTTTAAACCGCTATCGTTTCTCGCCCACCAGTACTAGAAAATTTAGTTTAATTTTTTGCGTGATTTGGAGCCATCATCAAAAACTGTATTGAGCGAGTGATTTAAAGGATGAAGGAAAGTTTTTCTTTTTAATCAGATTATATTCAGCTAGCAATAATTAGAGATAATGACTATGACATCATTGTTATCAATTTTAAATAGAAAACCCGATTTATTGTAAGAATCGCGAGAAAAGTTTCATTGTGGAATAATTGATGCGATTGTGTCCGATAATTTTCGACAAGTTGTGAAGATTGTGGAAGACGATAATAAATTGTGGTATCTTATCGGAGGATGATTAAAAAAAACATCGGTACGATAATTCAGAACAATTATGAGAGAACTGTGTTATTCGGATTAAAACCGATCCACGTAAAATCGGCGCTGTGTTTTTCTAGAAAAGTGCGTTGCTACAGATTAGAGTTATTTGGCTATTATATATGTTGTTACAACTGCACTTTTTATATTGGCAGGATAATAATGACAGTTTAAAAATAGAATCAAAGAATTTACAAGTCAAAGTTCATCGGTGCTAACTGGCGAGTTCGTAAATGGAATTCTGACCACGTAACAAATTAAACTTCTTTCTTTTGTCAATCTATGTCGACTTTTCCAGAACACCGGCCAGTTCTCATTTTTCGCAAATCACCGTTGAAATTGAACAAAGGCGAACCGACGCCGGCGTCTTTGATGGCCAGGATTACACGTTACTTGGAAACTTGTAAGAGTCGTAATACAATATTTATTACTTATCTTAGCATTTAGCGATAAGCGGCCTCTCTACCGAGAGACGGTTTCCTTTGCCATTGTTTGAAATACAATTAAAAGTAAAAACTGTCATTGCGTCGCCGGCACAGCGCCGATGTGTTGACTTCAATAAACCACCTATGAAATGTGCTTTTGATATGTGTTTTTGACAAACTATCAAATATTAAGTATATTTGATAGTTTGACTGCAATGAGGCATCTATGAAATGTGCTTTTGATATGTTTTTTTGACAAAATATCAAATATTAAGTATATTTGATAGTTTGACTGCAATGAGGCATCTATGAAATGTGCTTTTGATGTTTTTTTTTGACAAACTATCAAATATACCTATTTGTTTAGTTACTACAATGTAGTTGTGCTACCAACTTTTAAAAGGATCATCATTTTTAAGCTCATGTTATCTCCAAAAAAAACTTTGGCGGTTTAATTGTTTTACGTGCGAATGCTACGCTATTTCTCTTACGCGCTGATATATTGGGTCCGGATTATACCATACAAGAGACGAAAAATAATTCCTATTAGTCTGGAAGATGGTAATGATGCGTGGTTGAACTACCACTGTAAATACGGTAAATACTATACTACAAAATAGTTCAAAAATGGTGGCATAGTATTATTGGATTTGCTAACGATTTGTCTGCAATACAATGCAATAGGAAATTCCATCGAAATGTTTTACCTTTTAAAAATAAAGCACGACCGTTTGTTCAATTTACATTTTATGTAACGCTTATGCTATTTTACGTTTACATACTTAAGTTGGATCGCGTCCAAGCATTGTGCTGCCATCAAAAAGATTAAGAGTGTGGAGTGGATCTTGTGAAACGGTTTTGTTTTTTTTAGAGTATGCTGCATCACCTATGCAATTTTTGTGTTAATAATGTTTTTATGTCATATCTAAGATGTACGACAAAGAATCAAATTTTTATAGAGATAAGGTCAAAAAGTCAGGCGCTCGACTGCACGATGCACTGTTAAAAATTTCTTTGGTAATTTTACCCAAAATGTCTGGGAAGTTTTAACGCAAAACAATTTTCATATACACAAAGATAGTAAAATTACCCTTCATATCAGTAAATTTTCTCGTATGTTTCTGAAAATTACTCAAATTGTGTTACAATTTAAATTTGTTCACACTGATTAGTAATTAAGCCATCTTATATTGAGAAAAAAAATTGTAATTTTACAAAAAAAATTAACACTGTGGTAAGCGATACTCGTAACAGTGGTATTAAGTGTTTCGAGCAAACTTCAATGTCCTACGCTGCCTTAATTAATACATAATAGCTTTAAATTAATTGCAACCAGAGATATAAGATGATGATGTCTATCTCGATGACAAGGAAATTCATTAGCGACATTGCCCTTCGCAGAAAATCGGCGTAAAGTAGAAGCACAAACAGCTTCTGCATTTCGTCCGGTGGCCCCTTCTCTCCTTTTCCAGCTTTCCCTTTCCTTATCCTGCCTTTCCCTTCTAAAAATGCCCACGTAATAGGCCGGCAACGCATATGCAAATCGTTCGACGTTACAAATGTCCATGGGCAGTAGTCATTGCTATCCATCAGGTGATCCGCTTGTTCGTTTACCCGCCAACTCCATAAAAAAAAAACTTTGCTGCCATTGCATTGGAGATGAAATCTTTTGAATTTTTGTTCATGTATGTAACGCGATATCTCTCTCTACTGTCGGCCGACTTGAATATTCCTATGCATATATCATAAAGCAGTGGTACTCTGTATTCTACTCTACTGGTAAAATGGTTTAAAATACATTAACACCAGTTGGGCCAACCATAACAGCCCGGCCGCAGTTTGAGTATAGCTGGTGGAAAGGGTTTATTGCCCAAGAACTTTACTTTAATTTTAATTGGAACCTTCAACTGCTAAGGTACATAGGGATCCTTAAAACGATTAGAGAATGAATGCTAATCGAGTTTTTCATAGATTTTACTGAAGATATTTTTTTTAAATATATATAACTGTAAGTACTTAATATGTATACTATCGTAGGTATTCTTTGGTATCTAGCCGGCGTACCTTGGCTAGAGTAATTACTCTCATTTATCGACGAACCTTATCAGAACGCAAGGATACCGTTTTATCAGTCGCAGACGTGATCGGATGACAGCTTTTGTAATCTAAAATAATTACTATAGAACAACATTTTGTACTATACGAGTTTAGTTGTGGTTAACAAAGGAAGTTGAGAACCGAATCTTGTTCATTGTGATGATTATGGGTTCCTATAAAGGTAACTGCGGAGTCGTCAAATTATATTTACTTCAAGGACCATAACAAGAAATTATTCAAAATTTAAGAGACTACTATTTTTATAACATCTAAATCCTTAACAAGATCCAAAGGTGTGTTTGTTGGTTTGTCGTTTTTTTTTGGCGCAGGTGTAACGTATTGGAAGTAACATGAGAAAAACTATTTTCTTTAGGAAAGAGAAGAAAACGAGAAAATTACTTGATTAAAAATCCGTTTGGTATTTGAAGTGACAGTTGTTTTTATTTCTGTTATAAACATTCAATAAATAAAAAGTAGTAGGTTCGCTTCCTTATTATCATGTGTGTTTTAATCAATATAATATTAAATTTTGCTCGTTTATTTTAATTATTGTTAAGTGTCAAACGATTAGGCATACACTTCATACAAATTTTAGTAATGACTCCTCCAAACCACCGCTAGATGGCGTCGACAAGTAGCCAGGACTGACTTTTTACACGCCGATGAGACGCATGTATCATCTAACTTTTCAGCCAATTGGATGACATTGCCCCCGCAGGAATGAAACCCATGACCTCGTATGTGTAAAACGCGGGCCTATACCACTAGGCCACGGAGGCAACGAACATCAGACATATTTATATATTAATCGCACGAACGGCGTAGTGTGTGAGTACTTACCTTTTCTACAGTTATTGCATGTAGTGGTAGTGGTAAAAAAATTTGTGATAGTTGTTTGTGAAAAACCCATCGGGACAGGCCTAGCGTAGGAATTGTAAAAAATAACTATTTACATGTTCCAATTGGATACTTATAAGAAGTCTTAACACAGTATCAATCAAGTTTCTTACCGGAACATTCCGGTAAAAGATTTCTCACTTGTCATAGAACAATTTTTAAACGATAAAGACATGGCAACCCCCACTACACGTATCTTCCGTTATCTGTCCACGGCAATATCTCGTAATGCGATTTCATCATCAGTCCATCGAGATGTTATGGCAACATTGTCACGAATTCGTCGATAGCGCCCGACTTTATGGTGGAAATGTGGAATAATAATGTGTGAATCGCGCGGGGCCGTTGTGCATTTTACGGGCATTATCGCCATTAATTGCCAACGACACTGTCTGAGCGGTCCAATGGGCGAATGCAATAAAACCACACACACGCCGCTCCAATAAGTTCGCATTGGTATCGATAAAATTCTATCGTTATGATGTAAACTTTAGAAACATTCAATTGAGACCGTAACAGCTTAGAAGAAGACAAACAAAGAAAACTTTACTATTTTTTTTTAGTTTTATTTAAAAAATACCGCCCTCATTGTAAGATATATCTTGTGTTACAAGGGCCTTTTACATATATAACATTCACACGGACTAATGGCCAGATCCGGTACAATCATCTGTAGTTCGTACAGGTATTTGCCCCAAGTGGGAATCGAAGCAACAACCTGCGACGTCAAAACCAATAGCTTAGCAACTGCCCCAAACGTGTCGTCAAAACATATATCTTAATAATGCATTTTGATATTTAACGCGAGTGTTACAAATTAACTAAGGTGACGAGATCAAAGAATCATTTGCCTGATGGTAAGCGACAAGCTTGTCCATAACGACACAGCGCAATACCGTATTCTAAATTATACCAGTTCAAAGCTGCTCAGCACTGCGCAGCGCTCGTCACTTAAAGATAAAAGATGGCTCATCTGTATGCCCAGTTACGCTGGCGATATTGTCCTTTCAACCGGAAAATTATACTTTTAGGTTACTGTTTGGAGCGGCAAAATAACTGGCAATACTGATACTATATGATAATAATAGTGGTACGGCTCCCGGCGGACATGGCAGAAATTTCTACCATTTACAAAAAAAAAGTGGCATATAAATTGCACAATGCTCCAATAGACATAAGTTTCCTATTTGATTATAATGGAAAAAAAACCTCTAACCTGAATACTAGTGAACAAATTGGTATAAAATACTCTTCAGCATTTAAGCACATATCTTCTATCCAAGTTTTATTGGTATTAACCGTTTTCCAAATTTTTTCCTTATAAACATACAAACTATTCTCTAGAATTTTACCGCGGTATAAAGAATTATACGACTTCTACAGTATTTAGCAGGTTTGATTTAAATTCGAAGTCTCGACGTTCAAAATCTTAATATTTTGTTGAATGTCATAGTTAAAGGACAGCAATTATATTTTGTTAATTAAATTGATCCTGTCAATACACAGGGAACATAAAGTATCTCCAATCCAGTCCTAATTAAATTTCAATTATTTCACCATACCATAGCAGTGATACTAGCATTATCATCGACAAATGATTAGAGTTTGAGAATCGGTTTTTGTGTAGATTATTTCTTCACTCTGCTTTCGCCAGCGGCCGATATCTTGGACCACTCGAGATAAGAGCCATTACGAGATATGTCTCAATTCGAGATGAGATTCTAGATGTTATCGCCGCACTGTTGTAATTTAGACGTAATGACGAGTGCCCGGGATAACACAAGTGCTTTGCGCGGCGTGCGAGAAGAGATTTTATTTAGTCTATTTTTTTTATTTTAGTTTATTTTTTTATTTTACGCTATATAAACTTTTCAGTTTAACTTACAGGCAGCGTGTGATGTTGTTTATTATTTTCTTCTTTATGATACATTTTCTTAGAAGAACAAAGAGAGACGCGTTACGTTGCTTAAACATACAGATTTGAAGTGTCTGTTAAGAAACCTAAAATATTTCTTCACAATAATTATCTTTATTTAATGTCTCTGCTGATGCAAATTATGTCTGTTCGCTAAGAAATAATTTTATTTATATTCATTTTGAATCATTAGTTTAGTCATATTAATTCCTAATTATTAGTCTTTGTGGCATCAGGAAATCACCACGACCGGCGAAGAAATGTTAGTTCGTGTTTATCAATTAATTGGCATTAAAGAGAATTGTGAAATATTATCAATATTATGAAATATTAACAATATAACTTTAACTATATAAATTTTGACAAAGATGTAAGGAATTAATGCCTTATCTTTTAATAAGAATAATATTTAATGCGAGTTTATTGATAATTGTATCTTCTTTATGCTTAATTATTTATGCGGTCCTCATTTATTCAAGTCATTTAACAATCGTGGCTTAATAGATTAAGCAGAAAGAAAATTTAAATTAAAAATGAATAAAACGTTCTTATTTTAAACAGCGCGGTACTCAAAATTAACACATCATTTTACTTTAGAAAGAAATAAGTAAAAAAAAATTATATTAGGGAATCTAAAACTGTATAATTTAATTAATATTATATTTGTCATAAAAATTATATTGTATATAAAGATTTGGCGTTCCGTCGTAGTATTAAACATAAATAATAAAAACAATTGATTTTATTATTATTATACAATTCAATAAATAAAGAAAATTATTAAAAAGAACTTATAAGATTCCGTCGGGATTGCAATATACACAATTTTATTGTGGTTTAACGAAATTTTTACAGAAAAAGTCGCGGATTTAGTAGACATTGTAATATACAATTCTTATAAGAAAAATCAAAAAATTGTGACACATATATTAATCTACCCACTTCGGTGATATTATTTTTAAGCATTTTCACGAAACTTAATTTTGCACTTTTTGCGTCTTTTAACATTAGATAAAAAGGAAAAATTTAATTATTTACACTGTACGTTTTTCAAATAATTTGAAAGTATTAAACAAATTTAAATATTATTTCTTTAAAAACTGTCTCCCTTAAAATGACAAAAAGGTCAATAAACGACAAATGTGCGTAATTTGCGTTCGATACTAACATAACCAGGGTATTTTATGATATATAGTGGTTGCGTACACCTATATTAGTATGCAACGGAACTGGTGTAGGGCGACTGCAGTCGTAAACACTAAATACGTAATTTGCATTGTAATCTAATCACGACGACACTTACCCAATCGTGGATTATTTTCGCGATATCAGCCCGCTTTAATTTTCAACGAAAAGTCCAAATGCACAGGGTCTCTCCCAGTCTCTCACTTCACACAAGAACTTCAATTTTGAACACAGATTTAAAGTCTTAAATTGCACTAAATAAGAGTTATAAAGGCACTATTTCGGATTTATATTAATGTCGCGCGCTCTTGTAAATATGGCGCATCTTGCGCAGAAACGACAACCTCGCGCGGCGAGATGTCGTCTCCTTGTGATTGTGATGAGAGTACGCACTGTCGCTTGCTCTCGGGGGAGCAGAAGATGGCCGCCGATTGGTGGATAATGGTGGCCGGGCGCACGGGGAGAAGGAGAGAGCGCATCTCGCGTGTATTGTGAGTAAGGGAGATAGCGACAGTTTCGTCGTCCTGCTACAGATTGTCCGGCGGGCGAGTTCAGGTGGATCATTGTCGAGAGCGCGCTATGATAATATGGAGATGTCAAACTATATTACGGAATTGTTCTGAATAATCGAATAACGTTTTACGTTGGATGACTTATCTTATTTAATATTTTGATTAATAAAATATCATATTTGTATGCTTTATATGAATAATTATTATTGCGTTACAAATG
>DWHQ01001726.1:0-10368 GCA_018247955.1 Eurytides marcellus marcellus | reverse complement strand
ATTTAATACTATACAAGTAATGGTGAAAACCATTGCGAGGTATTCTTCCGTCAAACAGGCTATGGCTTGGAATTATAAAAAATATCTAATTTTGCCGGGCATAGAGATAAACAAATTCAAAAGATATCTCTTGATGATGTGTGCGTATCTATTGATAATCTGATAGTGTTGTGTTTTACGGTATCCTATTGTGGGGTTGGCTGCTGAGATAAATTAGGTATTTATTCTTCAGAAAAAAGTGCGGGGTATTTATAACATGAGAGCTCGAAATTCCCTGCGAAATCTGTTCATCTGTCCCAGTTCTCAACAGAACTGCATTCCGAGCCGGTAATAGGTTCCTCACGAACAAAATGTAAAAATGACGAAAGTGCTTGTCAAGGTTAATTTGAATAAATATATTTTGACTTAATTTGATTTGACGTGTCTTCAAGGTGACGGTGCTTTTAATAGGCTTTTACTGAAGTAGTGCGAATACCACGTAAAAGCACATCAAGTAGTGATGAGACCATCAGATAAGATTGTGGTCAAGCATTAGCCACTTTCAATAAAAAATTACGAAAAGTATACGCCGTGTGACATATAAGATGTGATGTTCATAAACTACATTATAGCGTAAAGATAAAAGGAATTCTAAGTAAGAAAGGAATAACGTACATCAGTGTAATTTTGTAAACAAAAATTACTAAAGACCAAAAAACACCGAAAGTTTAAGAGAAAACTAAACGCTTTGAAAATAAATAGTTTTATTTAACAATGTCAAGCACTCGTGCAAACAAGAAATATTTAAAGTAGCTTATTGTTTCCACTGTCGTCTTCACCAAGTTATATTTTGTAAGAAAACTTAAAACATTTATTTCTTATTTTCGCTTTTATTCTTATGATAGTGGTAATGACTTGAAATCTAAAGTGTATCTTCTAATGGCAATTAATTCATAATAACGTTTGTCGATTTCTTAACGTAGGAATAAAGCAGTCATTGCTTTTTTGTTTTTCGTTTCAGTTTTCCCATCTATTTAGAAGTCTGTGTAGAGTTCGTTGTAAAATATTTCGACGTAACTCTAATGAGTTAAGTATATCTAAACTATAGACCTAGCAAATCACAGCATGTTAAAACATCTATGACAAGTAAAAAACGTAATAATGTATTTTGTTTTAAACTGATAGATGAACAGTAGTTGGTCTTCCTTTGGAGGCTAGGTATCAAGAACAAAGAGCCAACTCGTCACAGTACTGAAAGTTTTTTTCACTCAGTAAATTACGAAAGCTTTATAGTTAAATGTTGTACAGATGACTTTAATAAGCAAAAGTCGGATAAATGGTTTGTCACTGGCCCGTTGGTTTAGTAATTAGTGCCCCAGACTACAAAGCTGAAGGTCGTGGGATCGACTACCACTCAGGACAAAATATTTGTGCGATGAGCAGATGTGTGTGATCTTTATATGTATTCATCAAAATATATATGTATGTCTATCAGTTGTCTGGTTACCATAGTATACTAATATATTCGTTTGGGATCAGATGGCCGTGAGTGAGATATTCCATGATATTTATTTATTTATTACTTAGTCGCTTAAAGCGATCCATAGAGTGCTATCCGTAACGCGTACTTAAAAATGAAAAAAAGTAAATGTTCTTTATAGTTATATTTTGTATGTGATATATCTTTCGGTGACTTGCGCAGCACAGTTTTCTAATCAAATCAAAATATATTTATTACAATAAACCTTTACAAGGACTTTTGAATCGTCATTTTTACATATTGTTCGTGAGAAAGCTACTACCGGCTCGGAACAGTTGCTCTTTTATAATACCGTTACAGTATGTTAAGTAATAATACAATTTAATATCTATCACATATACGAGTCAATCAATTAAGTTCTACGCATTTTGGTCTACCAAAAACTCCTGAACAGTGTAATAGGATTTATGCAATAAAATGTTTTTAATTTTTAAAGGGCCAAGTGGTAGATCTTTAGTGGAATAGATAGTGGCCCATGAACTTTGTAGCTAGTTCAAAACACTTAGTGGTGCTAAGCTGTTATATAAAGGCGTGTCGCTTCCCTTTGAGCGATCGCCTTGCTCATCTATACCATTAAGTCCAAAAAATTCACCAAAAATTCGTAATACGAGCTAGGTTGGTTAGATGGGGAGGAATACAGTGAATAGTAACAATGAATTGTTAACGTGAATATAATCCCATAGTATTGTTCTTATAAATGTAGATAAGATAGAGGCGCGTTCACACCAACGAATCGGTGCCTATCCAAACACACCGTGTCAGTTCACCGCACAGTCTCATTACCTCAGCTTGTACATACCGATGACAAGAATTAATTAATTCTATCGAAAACAGACGCGGATGATGGCGGCGTATTAGTTGTCACTGTTGCTGGTGTTACTTGAGACGATTGTTGTGTTAGACTAATCGTAGGGCCTAATATTAAGGACAATACGCCGAGGATTAAGGTCCCGTAAGCAGCCGTAGACGGCAGTTTGCTATGACGCTAGAGTTGTTGAATTATATATCAGCCTCTTTTCATGCCCCTATTGTTATTCTGTTTATGCGAGGGGCTTATGTTTTTCTTTCGCACAAAGGCCGCGCGTTACTCGAAGATTTCGATATGCGAATGATATTAGGAACTTTGTAGAAAGATTTCTCTTTATTTTCAACGTTATTAAACATTTATTTTTCTTTGTCAGGTATTGTTTTAGGTAAATAGATACAAGAATACGGTAGAAATATAATTGTATTACCTTATATATCACCGCATCCGTTTTGTATATAATATCATTAGAACGAAAAACGTTGAAATGTTTTCCGTCTCCTGAGCAAAATAATTATCGATGTTAAGAATTTTTTTGTATGTTTACGATGTGAGAACAGATAATAATACGAAGTAATCCATTTACAAGACCAGCTTCAAACTTGTCATATATAACTTAGTGCTGTAATATCCAATATTCTTCCTTCAAAGGCAATTTCTACGTGTAAATGGGCCGACTTGTCCCAGATATCCAAAGGCCTAAAAATAAAAGCAAGAAATCCCAAACTGTCAAAGATTGGCAATGCAGATTTAACTCTTAGTATATTATGGAGATTGTCATGATTGGAGTAGTAGCCAAGCTGTTCCATTAAGAGTTAGTATTTCTATGACCTAGAGAAAGTGCGTTTGAAATTTATCTAAGTTAAAATGTCCTTACCACTCATGGGCTGTTTTAAAATTTACATAAGGTAAAGGAAAAAGAAAAAAAAAAAACAATTTAAGCATAAAAATGTATATTACAACCGCTTCCCCGTTTGTTACTATACAATAGTAAGAAGTTATAATTTTGGAACACATTAAGGTCTGCGTGCTGTCATTTTGCTTAGCATGCACTTAAATTGTCATTGGTGTTATAATGATATTCTAATGAATAGTGATAATAACTCTAGATCAGTAGGTTATAACGATATGTCATTCATTGTTTATGCATTAAAACCTTTATATATAAGTAGGTATAAAATTGAAATAAACCTCCACACTTTTGGAATTCAAGCAATCATGATTACAGGTTTTACAGAAGACTGTTGTTATTTATAATACAATATGGCCAGATTCGTATAAAAGATCATTTTATATTTAAAATTAAACGCGGTTATCGTATGAGTGTTACTGTGATGTGCACGTTACAGGAAATAATTACTCACGCAATTTAAATATTTTCCAACACATTTTTTTAAGTTAGATACTTTTTCATTAAACAAATTCGCATTGTTATAAATATGAACGTTATTTTTTTGAACATAATTAATTCTGTAGATAGATATGATACGACGACGATACACGTTGTATGAATTATTAATATTTTGTAAATTTTAGTTTGTCTTATTTTTATATTCATGATATTCATTGCATATAGTTGTGTCTGAAACACCGGAATCAAATTTATAATGTATTTTAACGGTATCATTGAAGGAACGTATTGTGTTGTCAAGAGCAAGTGACACCGCATTCTATGTTGTATATGTTGACTGACAATGAATGTTGAATATATTTCACACTTTACAAGATTTCTTGTAACTTTTTATTTGCTTTTGTAATAGGACCTATATTAAGTATAGGTCCTATAACAAAAGGTATTATTATAGGTGTTATTACTTTTATAATATGTACGGTTCCACCGTGCAAATTTGCGCTTCTATATTCTATCACTGTAAATATCGGTAACTGAACATCAATTCGTGTACCGCTGAGAAAAAAGCCGTCCGTGCTCATATCAAGCTATTATAAATCAACAATCTCCTCAAGTCATTAACATTTTATAATGCTTAGACAATAAACTGTCATTTATATCAAGTGTTGCTCTTTATCATATCCTCATCAAAATAAACTATAAGGTGTGTGGTATGTACATATATATTTTGCTATATTAACGACATATATATGTTATGTTATTACTAGCTCCGAGACTTCTCCACTCTTTCTACTTTGCAGTTTACATGTTTAAATAAACAATTTACGTCAATTACTTCAAAAGTTATCATAAATATATTTAATTTTTCGACCCGCTTCCTTGTTTAACTTTTTGGAAATAAAGTTCAGATAACATTGATTTTCTGCCTATAGCAAAACTACTAAGGACAGAAAATGTTTATATCTTTCTTTATCTACACTCGGGATTTGATCCTACTTTGTTGTTAGCCTTTAGATAACGAGACGTGTGTAATCTGGCGCGGAGAGGTCCGGGAAGATCCACGCGAACGCAAATAGTCCCTGTTAAAAGGCACCTAATGCCGCTAAGCGGGTAACAAGCTTAGACGGGGTCCTGTGATGTCCTTTAACGAACAGCTCAAGCATCGGGATCGATACAATTTTTAGAAACTCCTCCGAGAACAGGCTTAGCAAAATAATCCCGGGAAGGCCTTTGTGTACCACTTGTTAGTTGTGACTGGATGCTTTATTTTAGCGTTCTGTTATTTTAATGCGATTCCCTTACACAGACGGAGGCTTCCGACGCGAAATTCTGTTATACAAAGAAGCGTTCGCTAACTGGATAAAGAAAGGATTTCGTCCGCTTAGTTTGTAATTGCGTGTTATGATAAAACATTTTGTTTAACGTCGTATATGTATAGATTTGCTTTTGTACCGATTTCGGAGGGGCGATGGCGCTTATTATGGGGAGCTGCAGTTCGGATGATTGGGGGAGCGTAACGAATTGTGTACTTCCAAAGACTTTGACATCACTGACACAATTCCTCGGATGGGCGAAGTTAAATTTGTTCCGTTCGACAATTTCATTGCGGCGTCGGCTTTTCGCGTGTAATCATTTTCGATTTCAACGACCGCCGTTTTATCTCGAGTAATGTTTTTCTGATAAAAGATAATACTGTGTCAAACAAGAATTATAACGATATGAATCGTCACTTGGAAATTTCATTATTTGTGTCCTTTTACAGAAATCTTTTTATATCGAATAAGGCATAATTTAAACGCATGCTACACCGTGTAGATTAAAAGCCAAGAAATATTGTTTAAGGAAAATGTTACAAAAAAAAACTGTAATTCGTCTCAATGATCTTAATAATCGGACCTTTGACAGCGGCTGGGATATAACTCTACG
The DNA here is from genome assembly GCA_018247955.1 of Eurytides marcellus marcellus. NCBI lineage: Eukaryota > Metazoa > Arthropoda > Insecta > Lepidoptera > Papilionidae > Eurytides > Eurytides marcellus. The sequence goes on along the minus strand of DWHQ01001726.1, from coordinate 4,767 downwards.
GCATTAACGAAGAGCGACAAAGAATTCAACAACATATTGCTGTAAAGAATTAGTATATTGTTATATATTGTATATGTTAATGTAATGGCGACATGGGCGAGTGACCGTTGGGCATGCACGTTGCAAAGCGTCGACGAGGTGGTGCAGAGCGCTCGGAGGCTGAGCGAGCGCGGCGCAGGCGCCCAGGTGACTCAGGTGGGTCCCGCCCCCATCGCCGCGCGCCTCGCGCACCTGCCTCGCCGCTCAGGCTCAGTCCATCGCCAAACGCCGGCCCGGCGACTTGTGCCCCGCGCACGCCACACCGCACTCACGCGAACCCAGCGCGACGTCTCCCGCCTCGGCCGCTCTCCCGCGCCCCCCCGCACCCGCGTGCCCCAAAACTTTCTCCGAAGTTCCGGAGTCGCACGCGGCCCGTCCCGTCGGCCGGCAGCCCTTGGCCGAGCGGCAAAAGGCCGTCGATCTTCCGGCGTACGGCCGCTGATGCGGTCGTGAGAGACGCTCGCAGGGCCTCCAGGAGGCCGCCGCCACGCTGTTCCCGCCGCAGCTCGGGTGCGTGCCCTACGTGACGCCGTGCGCCTGCTGCCCGCCACTCATCCTGCAGCCGGCACCGCATCCGCACCCGCACCCGTTGCCGCTGCCACTCCCGCTGCCCCTCGCCTTCCCACTCCAAGCCCTAGACCCCCAAGTCGCTAAACAACAGCGTTTGCTGCTCTCTAACATGGTAAGTGCCACTCGGAGCGTTTCCCGCCTTTCCGCGCACCGCACATGACGGATCAGATAACAACTCTCTCGTGAAAATAATGCACTTAGATACAATCGCGACTTTGTTAATCCGAGTGCGGAACGTCTAACACACAGGCAAAATAAACAAACAACAGCTAATAGCCGCGTTCGCGTCTATTCCGCGCTCCGAAGTGTCTCTCTCAGTTAACTTTGCTCATACCGAACTATCTGCGAGTTTAAACTTCGCGCGTATAAGTTGAGTGTATTAAGGGATCACTTCGGCTTATACATCGGAAATTTAAATCTCGTGTGAGAATTTAATACTCAGTTACGTTATTAGAACAATTTCTTAACTCTTCCTTACTTGACAAATATTATAATTCGAATTAATTATTTATTACGTAAACAAACTAAAATACCGATAAAAAATAGCTCTAAAATATTTTTATCAGGTTCTTTTTGTATAAAAATTAAAGTTTATCCATTTTTAGCCTGTCACAAATTAGTAGTAACTTATTAAGTCGACAAATTATAACCTTCCTTTACAATAGAGGAGCTAAGGTTATTTATTTAATTGCTAATAATAAAAAGATAATCAAATGGCAAACATTAATTCAAGCCGAAAGACAAAATCTTGTAAATGTTCATACTGTCATACAGTACATATAATACGAGAAGAAAACCGAAATATAAAACAACACCTGACCAACATAAATGGCGGCAAATAAATTATAATTTGTCGGGGCTTAACGTTAACTCCGCTGATAAGAGCCCGTCGTAAAGTACGTGCCGATGCGACTACCATTTTCATTCAAGTTTAATTCAAAACGAGACTTCCATCAAAGTTTTCTCATTAAGACCTACCGTCAAAGGTAGTGTGTTTATGTTATTCTAATTCTTATTTATTCACAAATCTCATTTCTCCCCCACCACAGAAGCAATATCAGACGGGGCTCATAAGAACGCCCCTAATTTACTTCGCGATTTAATACCAGACATTTAAAATCCATTTCCGTTTTATCTTTTGACATTGTGCCCTCAAGAAGATTTATTTGTGCGCACAATCAATTCCCGAATTTTCATCTTATCGTATTTAACAGTCGATGACTTTAGTCGCATGAAAGTATTCCGAAAACAATATAATGCGGTCAACTTGGAGCCGTCGCTTCTATTTGCTTCTTCCGGAACGCTTTTAAGCTCGCCGTTCTCAGACGGATATTAATATCGATAATTTGCATGAAATTATTTGAATTTCTGTCACGTCCGCAAAGTATATTCGAAGTCGCGACGATGTAACGGTCGTCGTACGTATCTAGAGCCGGTGGGGTGCCATATTTTATTGCATTAAGGACTCGACCAACTGTCTGGTTAACGGTATTCACTTCATATGCATAGGCACAATTCATTCCATCTTCTGTTTGTGCGAATAGCGGCAAATTGTAGCGTTTTAATAAAAGAAGCATATCATACGCACAAATTTGATAAAGTCTGATGAGCCGCGAAAGCGTCTCTGTTGAGTAGAGCGACTTTGCATATACCGATTTTACAATATGGAATAGAAGACAATAAATACAACGGGCACTCGAACATGGCGTGTTCATTATATCAGTTTCACCACAATTTCGCTGGAAAGCCGGCCGGCGGGGCGCGACCGCGCGTAACGGTGTTCAGCACACAAGCATGCGCTTAATTGCATTCAGACATCTAATGTGTTAATACCGATTCAACTATCAATTAGCTTGACAAAAAAAGCTGTCCTCCTCGCGTGCTTCGCAAAATAATTCACCAATCGAGTTTCACTCGTACGTTTCCACGAAACGAATTCATAACATCGAAGTTAATAATTACATTTACTAATAAGAATTTTATTTCAATCATTGGAATTGTTTTTACTTTGCTTCAACTAATCTTTCTGATTTTTAACGGCCCACACCACAGAATCATTGCTGTGAATCAGTTTGATATGATTTTTTTAGTATCGGCGTCTTTTACTAAGTTTGGATTGACCAACCGTCAATCCTTCTATCCGTGTACAAATTCGTTTGAACGAATAATTTAAAATGTTGAAAACATTAACAACGATAATATTGGTGACCTATAAAAAAAGAAGAAATCAAAAAATAAACTTGGCTTCACTTTAAATTCTGTCTATATAAAAAATCTAATCTAATTCAATACTAAAGTTTTTAATCGTCGTAAACAAGAAATATTTGGTTACACACTAGCGACTTTTTTTAAAATACATGATAATTTGTGATTTTACTTAAAATTGATTCCAAAATAGTTGTTAGGTACAAGATATAGTTATTTAAAATCAGATCGAGGATCCAAATAACAGGCTTAAGTTTCGCCTATTATGACGAGAGTTTTTTACGTTCCGAAATCATCACATCAATGAGAACTGCGAGGGGCCTCGTTGCGTCATCGCTGATGTGAGAAGATTCGTCGATAGATGTGTACTTTTGCATAGACGTAAGCGATTTCTAACTAAACCTCATTAAAGACAAAATATTGAATAATAAAACTAAAGTGAAATTTCTCAAGGCAGAACATCTTTCGATGTGTGTCAGTTACTCCATTATTTCATTATTCTTTCATATTTATTCAGTCTATTTTAAATGGTACATTCTCTATGACACACTTATTCCTTTCTTTCAACCTTTAATAGATCCGACCTATGGAATACGTAATCAGCGATAAATAAGAAAATAAAAGCCTTTTAGTTATTAGCAAAATAAAGAACAACATAAGTTTTATAATTTTAATATTTATAACATATCTTTCAACACATCACATTAATTTAATAGAATGAGTAGCAGAACCATTTAAATATTATTAAGCAAAATTATATTGATATTGATTTGAGTTTTCCTTCTTTAAAGCATTTCGGAGATTTTCCAAACAGAAATAATCGTAATGATCAGAATAATTCTAAAGGAGCGGTTTTGTTTAGAAAACCGCTGACGCTTCTATTTTGAGTCGAAACATAAATAATATAAGGTCATCGTGCTGGCTTACGAACCGGAACGGCCGTAGACTAACGCGTAGCGAGAAAAAAAGCAGTCACCGTACTACGTCCTCATAAAGTTAATTGTCTCATCTTGCTTATTATTTAGGACCTGGACGCTCATGAAATGAGTAAACTCATTTTATTTTTATTTTAAGAAACTAACTTCTAGGAATATTAGTCCTGGAGTACGTTATATTTTTTTTTCTCCGCTTAATTTGGTTATAATATAATTAATAAATTTGTGTTACTATACTGGCTTATATCATTAATTTAGACGTATTAGAACAACGGTTTAAATACAGTGTATCCTGCACGAATGAAACTGTTTGTGAATGTTATTTGTTGATTGCGATGAAAGCTAAGAAACGTGCAAATTAAACGTTTGATGGTTAGCGGCGTGTTCGCGCGACATGCTTGACCACTTAGTACTTACCATTACTTAGTATAACGGGCGCTCATCAATCGCAAATACAAAATAGATCCGCCCATTAACTTCTGTGAATGCCCTACGAACCGGAACGTAGTATAGTTTGCTCTATAGGCGGGCTTACTTACCTTATGCGATACCTTGGGCAACGAACAAAATTATACCAGTTTCTTCCACGGCCATATCGACAATTGACGTTAAGTATGTATATGTAAAGTTAATTACATGGTTGATCTTATAGAAATGTTGTTATTGGACATTGAAGCTGCGAAGATACTCCAGGAAACACCATAAAACCTATCAGGAAATGTAGGAATAGATAGATTTTGACTCGTTTGGCGCAGTTGCTAAGTTATTGGCTTCGGCGTCGCAGGACGTGGGTTCTATTCCCATTCGGGGCAAATATTTATATGAACTACAGATAATTGTTCCGGATCTGGGCGTTTGCCTGTGTGTAAATTTATGTATGTAAAAAACCCTTGTAACACAAGATACACAAGTTTTTTAAAGTAAAAAAAATTAGAAGTCGGTTGTTATTTTATATATCTTAGGTCTCCATGAGATCGGTTCCCATCTTCTCACAAAAGTTACATTTATTGCAAATATA
>DWHQ01001725.1:0-10368 GCA_018247955.1 Eurytides marcellus marcellus | reverse complement strand
GTGGTGCCCCAGCCCAGAGGTGAGAGCAGTACTCCATATGCGGCTGCACTTGTGCCTTATCAAGTTGACGGCGGTGGGTCGACCGGAAGTACTGTCTGGCTCTGCTGAGCTGAGGACACTGAGCTTTTTGGATGCCAACTGGCTTTCCCTTCTAAACGACCGCGGAATTGAACGTTATCGTATATGTCGACACCAAGGATTTCAGTCGTGGCTGTGGCCACAAGGGGTGTGTTCTCGAAAAGAGGATATAAGACAAAAGGCTTCGTTTTAGTCGAATATTCATAACCTCATTTATATTTTGATTGACTGAAAAATCTGATTGATTGATAGAATCTGAACTGAACCTAAATTGATAACCGCTTAGTGGTTCGAACAAAAAAATTGTCATTGGTTTATATGAAGATCAAAAAGTTAAGACATTTTTCACACTCACACAGACTCAATCAAGTGTGACGAACCTTTTTCTTGGTTCTGTTCATGTGGCCATTGCTGACAGTCAAAACATTTTAGTTCATCTACGGTTACCACTAGCTTAGGTATACCTTTATAGCTTATTTCTTATTATCTTAGGTAAACTCACTTTGCGCGAAAATTTGCGGAAATCCGCAGGTTCGGGAATCTAAATAAGCTTTACATAAGTCTTATTACTAAAAGCATTGACATAATGAAATAATGAAAAAAAAAAAAAACAAGAAGGTATGTATGTATCAACCTGGCTATTTCATTCCAGTTCAGGAGGTGATCATTTAGAAATTGTCGTATGTGTATTGTGAGGTAAAATGTTATGCCTGAAAACCAGATACTCCAGCCAAAATATCCGCTCTTTAGCTGTGGCGCTAGCCCAGAGGCCAGGTTAACAGTCGAGTGTTCTATGCATGGCTTTTACTGGCAATTCGTCTATTACTTCATTAAAAAAACCCTTCATCGGTTACATAGTAAGTAAACCATGTCCACGTCTTTGTAGATTGCCTCTCCTTTAATTAAAATATGCTAGATGATAGCAATTCTTCTTTTTGAAATGTGCCGAGACTTTTCTATCTTTAAGATACGTTACTCGATCAATTCATTAGCTAAGTGTCTTGACTTTAATGGTATTAATATTTCTAGTATAACGTTGTACTTCTCAACGGTACGATACACAAATATATTTCTGACTTCTATAACGTTATGTTATTATTATTATTACATTATAAGTTTTAAATATGTTAAACGACATACTATTTTATACTACGCGAAGTATGCAATTTTAGCAATATTTTAGCCAACTTTTAAAATATGTTGAACAATTTTATTTAAAAATAAATAACAGACTTCTATAATTAAAATCTTTTAGAGGTTTAAAAGTGAGAAAAGTAAGAAATGCAAGTATTTGGCTAAATTAGTATTCTGTAGCGATTTCTCTTTTAATGCTATTTCTTATTTTTTGAGGAACTTTTATTAGCTTTCAGATGAACAATAAACTTTAATATAATAAGTGTTATCAATAAAGCCTCAATCACGTATAACTCGTAATTTTTCTGCCTCCTCACTTATACATCTCATAATGTGGGAAAATTGACATTGAGATTGAAAATATGTCAACTTAGCATTTAGACCAGATATTATTAACAAAAAATGTCTGTAGTGAATGTCTGTATTACTAAATCCTGTAACAGTTTATTTTCTTTTTCGAATATCGATAACTGACGCATACGAACACCAAAATTAAGAAAATCAATATACCCTGAAAGACTAAAAGATCATATAATTACATGTTGATTTACTAATAATGTTGTAATATCAATATGAAGATTGGGAATCTCTGCTAGTGAATAATCTTGTTTGTTTACAAATTATCAATGAGATGAACTGGACAGGAGATACCATATTGAGAAGTAGATGAAAAAAGGTATAAATAGACATTGATCCTTCAGATAGCACATTCAAGTAGTTGTAGTAGCTCGATAAGCAGGAACAAAATGCGACGCATTTTGGTTTGTATTAAGATCAAGTTGTAAATTTTTGATAAAGTGATCTAAATAATATGCAAATGCTATGTAATGCCGTTAAAAATTAATTCAATGGACCATTATGTTAATATGTTACACTTCTTAAAACAATTTATTGCAACCTTATATGGTCTAAAACTTGAAAGTGTGTAAAATGCTGGAAAATAAAAATATATCTTCTCTCATTCAAGGTACTATGCCTGGCTGTGACAGTCGCCTTTGCGGCAGAGTCTGGAAGGTATTTTTTTAAAAATAATTTTTAATTATAACATTTTATACCTCTTCTGAGTTTATCTTGTTTACGATGTAAATATATAAATAACAATGATGCAAATAATACTTTTAATTACAGCTCATCGCCTTTCCAGTTTATAACGACAACTCCCAGATATAATCCCACCCAGTACTATAATTTTGGAAAGTATTTTACGACTCCGGCTGATAGTGCTAGTCGGTATAATCCTGCTCGCTACGACCCTGCTCGCTACGATCCTGCACGCTACGATCCTGGTCGCTACAATGCTGGCCGTTATGACCCTGGTCGTTACGATCCTGGTAAATATGACCCCGGTCGCTACGATCCCAGCAGATACGATAAATCTGGAAGGTGGATTCCTGATGACTCTGGCAAATATAAGTAAGTTGTATTACGATCACGATATATCTTCATTATTAAGGTGATACATTAAGCAGGTTCAAGGTTCAAGGAACAACTCATGCTATAAATGTACGTTATAATAAGCTAGCTCAAAGAAGTACCATGGTCTTATAGAAAATTAATTATTTTTGTTTCGTCTGGTATGTGAGCGTTAGAGGTTTGCTCGTTGGTGTTGTGAGTGTTCATAGGCGACGGTCTTCGTCACGATCAGATGAACCTTTATAGTAAGCTTCAAAGTCTTAGATTTAGTTTTTAATATAGCAATAAAAAGAAATACGAATTAAAGTCTTTACTGCTCTCATAATTCTTTTATAAACAATATAGTGGTGACCGTGGGGACCGCGGTGGTGCTGGTGGCTTCTACACTGGTGGAGGAGGTGGATATGTCCACCAAGGAGACGATGGTGGCAAATACAAACCCGACTACTATGGTTCTTCCAAGTGAGTTCTTTTTTCATTTACAACGTGACGTGGAAACTTTTGATATAATTATTTTAACCCAATAATAAACTCATATAAAATTTGTAAAAATATGTTTGAGGAATTGGCATATAATGTATTGGCACATATTGGCAGTGAAGTATGGTTTTTGAAGTTTTCTTTTGTAAGTCATATGTTAAAGGATATTATTTTGCCACAGCGGAGGCGCTTATCAAGGCGGCTTTGACTCTGGATCCGGGAACACGGTTTCCTCCTTCGTGTCTACCACTCCTGAATACGTTCCAACAGCCACCGAGGCTGCTCCAACAACGGCTGCCCCCACCCCAAAACCTACTCCAGTGCCAACGCTGCCACCTGTCTACAAACCCGCACCAACGCCGGTCTCCACTCCATCGCCATTGGTCGCAGTCATAAGTAAAATGGATAAGGGGAGATATTTCACAAAATACGGAATTGTCCGTTTAGAACACGACTACCTACCCCCCGATGGTGGTTACCATTACCTCCTTCAAACTGAAGACAAAATTCTTGCCGAGCAAGTTGGCAAAGCTGAGAAAATTGATAACGATAACTACGGTATCAGATCTAAAGGATTCTATGAATACGTCGGTCCAGATGGCGTGACCTATAGGGTTGATTATACTGCCGATGAACGCGGTTTTGTGCCCGTCGGAGTACACATACCTTAGAAGTTCTAGTCGATTTCGTGATTTTATTTTTAGGTTTATTTTTATATTGTTATATAATAATTGAAAGCTTTTTGTAAAAATCTTACTTCCATTCCTATTATTTAGCTTTTTTTTTGTTTATTTGCAAAATGAATATGTAATTATAAACATTAAATGTACAATTTTTCTTTAATACCCATATAACATTGCCCTTGTATTATACAAAGTAATTAGATATGTATCTATGAATTCTTATCTTAATTACATTATGCGTAAATTTTTAGATAGCCACAAATTCTCCGGGTTTTTTAAATTTTCATGAGGTATCTAAAATGTAAATCTGTCTGCATAAAACAAGCATTAAATAAACATAAAATTCAATAAAATATCCGACGCCCACGTAAGATAACAAACTACAGAGCCGTCTTTTACCGTTAAAACCAGTAGCAAGTTTAGAAAACTATTGTTTATATAAATAAGTAGATGTTTCCAAATGAAAATAAAAAAGGTTTAATAAATAATACATATTGTACATCCCGGGTATTGCAGTTTATTTTCAATTACTGACGGGTCTTATTAAGGTCGTAAAATATGTCAGTATAAGGACTGTAAACAAACAGCCCAGTACTTGCATTACATTGAGAGTTTTACTTGAAAAACAATAATTACAATTAATGGTACGAGGACAGGTAATATGAGCGTAAATTAATAAAGTTATGGCGCGAAGATTGAGAATCTCTGTTATTGAATAACTAATCATAATTTGTTTACTCATTATAAATGAGAAGAACTGGACTCGAGTATAAATTTATAAAACTGGGTGAAAAAAAAACATATAAAAGACAATCGTCTTTGGATTAGCACACTTATGTAACAGTTTCCCAGGTATTAGTGAAATGAGGGGGATCGTGGTAAGTAAAATTTATGTTAATTATTAACGCTACAATATTTATTGCGTTCAAGTAACGGTATATTCTCCTTGTCGATAACACCCAAGTGTTTTGTCTTATAAATGTAACGTAACGTTATAATGTATATTTTATAACTTTTTAATTTGTTATTTCTAGTTATTAAAATGTTGCGGATAACATAGGAATAATCATACATACCAATAAATGATTTTGGCAAAGATATTTAATATTTTAATAAAGGAGATTTTTTAAATTTTAATTACTTTGCCATATCGTAATATTAAATTATTTTGTTGAAGGCACTCTGTTTAACTCTTACGGTGGCCTCAGCGGCTGAAATTGGAAAGTAAGTATAGTTATTTTCTGTTTCGTTTATTTTTATCCTTTTATTCATTTGTGTTTTAATAAGATATTATAGTGAAAAAGAAATGTTGTTCAACAAGGGGTTATGGTTCTTTTGAAAACACGGTTATCTTTATTTTACGATATTTGTTCTTTTTCACGAAAAGAATAAAAGAGAAAATAAAGGTAGTTTTAGGAGCCATTAATGTGAAAACATAACATTTTCCCCATCGATTTCTTCGTAGATTTGAAGCGAATTTCAAAAACTATTTTTACTTTTCCGTTTTAATTTTTCGTCTTTGGCTTTTTTACTTTTTAACGGTATAATTTTTTGGAATGACATTTTAGACTCAAATTACAGAGAATAAATAAATTGGTCTTTGAGTAATATCCGAGTAATCAAATCAAGTCCTTACAATAAAAACAGACAGTAAACAAATAAAGCGATAGAATTAACAAATATTACACTAACATTATTAAAATGCGTTGCATCGATAATATTATATACGATGTAAAGGATAAAAAATAGAGATTTTAAATAGATATAACTATAAATATTAATTCATTAGTTTAATTTTGTAATGTATATGACACTCTTGACAGATGTTCTAATACATTTATAGGCCACAGTATTTAACGACTAAGTACGACAGCGCTGGGCGGTACAATCCCGGTCGCTATGATCCGGGAAGATACGACCCCGGCAAGTACGACCCTGGCAAATACAACGCCGGTCGCTATAGCTCCGGCCGCTACGACAACAATGGACGCTACATTCCCGACAACTCTGGCGCTTACAAGTAAGTTACTGCTAAATAAGACCAGAAATCGGCGATACCTCGTTTAGAGTAACACCAAGCTATTTTCTTTGGCTTGCAAGTCACAGGTGCGATTCCGAGTTTCGGGCCTAACATCTATATGACATAGAAATAATTGTTGCAGTGCTTGATGTTTTTCTTTTTTTTTTATAAATTATATATAAAGACGATGAAATTGAGATCCTTTTGGCAAGTGAAAGAGTTTAAACGATCTATTGGGTACTTAACTTGCCAATAAAAATATATTGCCAATGTTTGAACTGGCAGTTCAAAACTGCTTAGGTCTACGCTGGAACACAATAGTGCTTACACATTACTACTTAGCGGTGAATAACTTTAAATTCAGAAGGACTCAGCAAAGGTTAGTTTAGTTTAGATATTGATGATACAAGGTTTCTTTAAAAAAAAAAACAAAGAATTACTGGTTAGATAACATTGACAATTAAAATTTGACAACGAACATTGTTTTTGCTTACAGTTATCATGCTTTAAAACAAAGTTTGGCTGTACTAACACAAAAATTCTCTGTTTAAGGTTTGATTTGTATGTAGAAATATAATGAAATCGCCTAAGAAATTACTCACTTAAATCCACCGTTTCTAATTATATTTTTACAGAATTTTATTTTTTCTATACGAACTTTTCTTTGATTGTTTGACGATGATAAAATGACGGTACAGATTAAAACTTTAAGATACGCTAGCGTGTGTGTCAAAATAAGCCCAGAGGGCCTACATATATTTTATTATTAGTTTTTGAAACGGTATTCCTGTACTACGATTTGTCTATATTCACTTTATTTTTTAGTTTAATTCTATAGAATAGAAAAAAACTTTCTAATTTATACTTTTCTATGATAGGCTTTGTTGAAGCTTTTTACTGTGCAATGTGATAACTTGAGCATTCTTAATGTATGCCTGTGTTTCATAAAATACAAATCAGCTAATGACCGCATTTTCACTGTTCAAATCATTATACTGAAGAACGTGTAATATTTGTAATATTTGACGTTAATATTTATAATATGTTGGTTTGCTCGACCCGAAGTCAACTTACATCAACGAAGTATTGTTTGAGCTCTCTTATTATATTTTATGGAAGATAAATATTTAACAAGTTTGCAATATTTTAACTTATAATTAAATGTAAACAATAAGGCATTTGTTACTAGTTTTAGATCAATTCTCAATCAAATGCTAGTTCACTTCAATGCACACAGTCTACTACATAATAAGCAGTTTGGCTTTACCAAAGGTCATGGTAAGGAGAACGACGCATTATAATAGCGAAACTCAAATCCCTATTACGGCGCATCTGCGATGCGGCAAGTCACACAGAATTCTGAGAGTGGTTACAATATCGATACTTTGCACTGACTGATGGATTCGCAGTCGATACTCGGTCGGCTGATGCGAGTATCGGGGGATGTCCCCATGACTCGGGCGTAGTCTCGACCAGCTTGATGCTGGTCGGTGATAGGATTGGCGCTCACGCCAATCCTAGTACACCAACACGAAAAAGCTGCTGCACAGACAGCTTCCTTGTGGAACCACGGCTTTTATGCATCGCACCGCCGAGTCGGCTCCGTCGACGTGCGGCAGTAGCGTTATAGGACTACCGCCCTCGCCGGCTCGCCGGCAGTCTTCGGTCTTTGCCTGACTTCGGCAGGACAATGATCTTGCCGGTTTTCCACACGGAGAGGAAGTGTGCCGTGCGCAGAATGCCGTTGAACAAACGGCACAGCGACACTAACCCCCTCTTGGGTAGCTCTCTTATCGCCTTGCGGAGCGGAAATGACTCACAGCTCGACGCACTTCGGCCGGGGTGATGAAAAAATCACCCCCCAGCCGTGGCACCGACTCAGACAGGAATCCCTGTATGCGCGCTTCCACCTGTTGGTGGAACGCAGAGGCGCCTAGGGCCGATGGAAACACAGTGAATTGCCCTTCGAGATGCTCTACCAGGATTTCAGCCCTGTCTTGGGCTGCACCGTGCTTTCACCCGACACTGCCACTGTCGGTTCAGGTGGTTGAGCGAGGTCTGGTGCTCTGAGGCCTGCTAAATGCGCCTTTTCCACGCCTCACCCCTGAGCGCCTTGATGGCGGCCGACAGCTCTTCCTTTAACCGATTGTATTTTGCCTTCACCCGCGGGCAGCGGGTGCGGACCCACAGCTTCCGCAGCTCCCGTTTTTCCGAAAGCTGATCGAGAAGCCTACGCGGGAGCGTAACTTTTCGGCGCTCGACTCTCACCTCCGTGGTCGCCGCGCGCAGTTCCTCCTGTATTTTACAGTTGAACTTGCGCGCGGCATTTTCCACGTCTTCGGGTGTTGTGATCGAAGCGCCGAATTTAAAGGTGGAGAACGCTCTCGCATAGGCCTCCCGATACTTTGCATCGCCCGCTGTTACAAAGCATTGGGAGTTGTAATAATATAAAAAGTGAAATCCACTAACGCTTTTGGTCTTAAAAAAATTAGGCCCTTTTTAGCTGGTCCAGATGATCCGGCCGTGTGTATTTTCTTCTTGACTTCTCTTATTATATTTGCTCATTTCGTTAGTTTTTCCCAACAATAAAATTTTTTTTCTTTGTAGTGGTGACCGTGGTGACCGAGGAGGAGCTGGAGGCTTTTACACAGGATCAGGATCTGCAGGAGGTCCTGGCGGTCCGGGCGGACCAGGTTCAGGTTACTCCGGCTCGGGAAGCGTAGGAAGTCCTGGAGGATTTTACTCCGGTGATTCTAACAAGTACGCTGGGAATAAAGATGGTGGTGTGAGGTATGAACGTTTAATAGAAAATCAGATTCTAGATATATAAATATAACTTAATTAAAAGATGTTCAAATAATAGATAAAAACGAAAAATTATTACAACAAATTGTTTTTTGTCTTTGTAATTCTATCATTGTAACAGAATATAAAGTTAGTTTATAGGTAACGTATATTTTTATCACACGTGCCTTTATTTTATGTTGATAGTTCGAACTTTCATTACAGTGCTACTACAAGTGTCCAGGAAATTAGCTCGACCCCTAGTGATATTCCCAGCTCAACAGTTGCACCGTCACCAAGTCCCCTACCAAGTACGATCGCACCAACGATAACATATCAACCGACTCAAAAACCACCAAGCCCTTTAGTCGCTGTAATAAACCAATACGATAATAGTAATTATGAGTATACGAGATACGGTATTGTCTTCCTTGAACATGACTATCTGCCACCCGATGCTTATCATTATGCATTCGAGACCAAGAACAAAATTCTGGCTGAGCAGGTTGGTAAAGCCGAGTTGATAGACAATGAAAACTATGGTAACAGAGCCAAAGGTTTCTACGAATATGTCGGCCCTGACGGCGTCAAGTATAGAGTTGATTATACTGCCGATGAGCGTGGTTTTATTCCGATCGCAACTCACGTGCCTTAAAGAAGTCTAGTCGCTTATTACTTATATCATAGTAGTAAAAACAAAATGTGTAAAAAGTAAAAAATAAATATAAATAAAAACACCCGTTTTAATAAATGCTATGCTCGCTTTTGCTTTCTCGCGGAATTTATGTGAATAAAGTTTTCATGTGTTACCTATTACCGATTTTTATTTTCATTTATAACAAGTTAATGTCTAGTCATTATTAAGAATATAAACATTTGTACCCGAGATGATAAATAAATAAAAACTCAATAAATTTCAATTTTTTTTCGTTCTAGTACACTTATAACATTCGTTCAAGTTACCTATAGTCCAAAAAATAAAAACCAGATTACAATAACCTCATCTATTCGGGACCTACGATGCCACAAATACAGATGTTAAACTTAAAACACCTCCCTTTTTTTGTTGTTTTTGTTTCGGGGATTAAGTGTCCTGTGTAGCAGGATACTTTAAATTCATCTTCGTCTGTGGTGGACGGCCTACCTGGGTGTTCTTGATCTTCCAGGTCAAAATTTCCTTAGCTTTCTTAAGCTTTAAATCGAGCAAACCACTTTCGCACAGTTCTTTCAGTTACAGCATCCTCGCCATAATCAGCGCATATTTTATTTGCTGCTTGTGTGGCATTTTTACCCTTTCGGAAAATGAAAAGCATTAAATGCCTATAATGCACTTTATTTGCCACTATATTCTAAGGCGTACAAAATTGATAAAAATTAACGAATCGTAACCAAACTTTTTTCCAAATAGGACTGAAACTCTCTCTTTTAGAATATGTACACATGTCATTTGTTTTTAATAACTGTGATATATACATTCAGGTCTCTCGCGCTGCTTACCGAAAGACGGCGCGAACTTTCCGGACAACCTATTAATAAATATAATAGCGCCAACGAGAAATAATTAGTTTATTTTCCTAAAAGTATAAATGTGGATTTGTTTTTAAAGTAGAACTAACATTTCCAGCGAAAAAGTTAAACTTTGAGATATTCAAAATGATATTTGCTCCAATTTAAGCATATATATTACCAGCTCTAATTTTTTTTCTTTTATAATATAATGATAATATTATTCATTTATTAAATTGGCCATGATAATATATCTACGATATGTAATAC
>DWHQ01001724.1:0-10371 GCA_018247955.1 Eurytides marcellus marcellus | reverse complement strand
TGTATGGCTTAATATAAGTATAAGTAAATAAGTAAATTTTTTATATGTAAAATATTAAAAAAGATAAGTAGTAATACACTTAAAAACTACAATTGTGAATAATATAAAATTTTATAATACTTACGACCTTCATCTTTTAGGGACTCTAATTTCACCTCTTCTAATGGGATAACATGCTGCTTATTATACTTCTTTTTGTTAATAACTATATTTCCATATACCAGTATGTCATTAAACAGAAAAAACTGTCTGGCTTTTGGCTTTTTGCGACACATTTTTGTCAGGACACCTTCCCCCACAAGCACTCTGCCTTGTTCTGCCAGAGGCTGCAAAGCCGATGAAAGTTTCAAGTCATGGAAACACGAGTAATACTACATTTTATTTAAATCCAAATAAATAATTATAATAATTGTTTTATATTTGTGGTATACATACAAATACAAATAAAAAGTATAATGTGTACAATGTGAAACATGTAAAAGAACTCTTCTTTTTGATAACACGAGATATCGAATTCGCCAGACTCGTCGCCCGTAGGTATACTAACTTATCTTTTCAACTTTGTCGGCTGATAAATCCACCGTATCAAACTTTAGTACTGTACATTTTCAGATTGAAACATAAACCTACCTGTCCCGAACTGCCGAAGCAGTTCTCCACCATAGCAATCCGTCTGGCATTTGCTTCGCTATTCACTGCAAGAAAAGAGAAATAAGCACTCAACTTGCGGTACATATTCAGTTTGACGTCAAAGGAAAGTGACCAAATGAACAAACAATGGAAACTAACACTAATAATCTTAAATACGAAAGAAAAACAGTCACGAATTAAATGATGAATGAGCGTTATCACATCACCAATTTAAAGCAGTGTAGGATTACAGCCTACGTACCTAAACGATCCACCATTATAGAAATTTATATTTTCAATTCGCAGTAGACACGATACGACAGAGAAAAATGTGTCATTCAAATAGAATTGTTACCATATACGAATGTTTAGAATTTAGAAAAATAAATTAGTAGTTTAGCTTATGCGAAAGTGCACATTTATATTTTTTTATTTAACGTTATTAAATTAATGTTATGTGTCTGTTAAATAGATGTAATTGAGTATAATCACTAGACACGTTTACGGAGAGAGAAATTGTAATAAAGTGGCAATATAGCGACGATTTTATACAACGTTCCAATTAACGTAAATTTTTGTATTGAATTTTATTTATAAATGATAAGTTGCCTAAATAATTACTACTTGTGATGATTATTTATCTAAACCTTGTACATAAATCTTTCGCATTGTTATTAGGAATAATTGCTACTATCTTAACAATAAACAAAGTTTCCTAAATTTATCACCATAGACAAGGACTAATCATGTGAGTGTTCATTTATAGTGTGATTTTTGACATCTGCTGACAGGCAGTGGTCGATAATTTTTCATTTATAGTTCGTAATTTTATTAAATAAACGAACAAAATGGCCTGTAAATTCTGTGGACCTAAGCTGTCACTTTGTGGGTTGATTTTGAGTGTATGGGGAATCATCCAGTTGGTAAGTGTTGATGGCGTTTTTGTTTTAAGACTTAATCTTGGGATTCGCTAATTTACTGCAATTTTTTACAGACTTTGATGGGCGTCTTCTATTACATAGAAGCGGTAGCTCTTCTAGAAGATCTCCCTCTCGAAGAAGAAAGTGGTCACCACACTATTGAACAATTTATTCATAAAGTTGAAGTAGGATACAGTCAGGTGAGTGGGTAAAAGGTACTATTTGTACACTAAAATAGAATTTCAAGGCTCAGTAATGAATATCCTGTATTTTAAGATTTTAAATAACCTTTTACTAATTGGTTAAGTCTTCTAAATTAGGACCAAAATGAGCTATTTTAAATTTACTGGCTTTTTCATTAAAAGAATCAATTTTGAAATGTTTGGGAATTGGCCACAGATGTACCAAATTCATTTTTAATAACAAATACTTGATCTCTTTTTTTGTAATATACTATTTTTATTCTGCAATTGGTCAGCAATCATTAAAATATGTGAGTAACGATTATGAATGATGAAAATTATTTTAAAGTTGCATGAATAATTATTAATAAAAATTAAGGGCATTCTTAACATTTATATCCTAGCAAGTAATAATTTACTTTACTACCATATTTAATGGTGAATAAATGCTTTAATGTATATATGTATTAAGGAGGTGGTTATTGCATTATTACAAGTGTCAACCATATGTATATGTATGTGTTAAATTAGTATAATAGTCACACAACCTTAATTTTTTCTTTGTTTTTAGAATGCCTACAATTGCTGGATTGCTGCCCTTCTCTATGTAATCACATTAGTGATATCCGGCCATCAGTTCTGGATGAACAATCGTTCTTCAGTTAGCATGTAAACAGCGACAATGGTACTAATAATTGGTACCTTGTCAAATTACTATTTATTAGTTCCATTCCATTTTTGATGATAGAACATGATTGTGTCATAAATTAAAAAAACAAAGTTTGGTAAGATCCAAAGAATTTATAAAACTGTCAACACCACTCTTGTATGATATTTGTTTTAATGCACAACATAATTTCCTATATAATTAAGATTGAAAAGTAATTTGTTCTTAAACCCTTCACAACTGTAATCTATTAAATACTTATTGAGCATTACTGTTTGCACATTGAAAAGCTGTACTTTGTTAGATGTAGCATTTATTGCTGTTAATGTACTAAGTATTTTGCTTTTTTTAATGTAAAAAATAGGTTACTGCAAATTATTGCAAATGAGGATATCTGCAACACTGAGTATTATATATAATATAAAGATTTAAAAAATATATGTTAAATGTTTCTGTGTAATTGCTATGCATTGTACATAAAATGAGAATCATTAATTATTGTAGGAACATTCTAAAATGAATATATAGTGTTTTTTCTTGAAGTAAAGTTATTAATGTTATTTGTTATTTTTTTTTACTATGTCCTATTATACTACTTTTTACTAATTCTTTTTGTTCGAATCATGAATGTAATTTTTTAACTCCCATTTTTATTATGAAAAATCTTATAACTATCTTAATAATGTAAATCAAAATGATAAAAAAAACCTTTTCGAATTGCTACCGCATATTCATGTTTTATTAAAAAAAAAAATTAAGTAAAGTTTCTGGTAAAATTAAATGAACTTGTAGACATAGTCCCAAATTATGTGCGAGCCTGAAATTACATAAATAATCCTCTACTATTGCCATGAGAGAAAAGCCTATGAATACACTACTTTCGTAGAAGATGGTATCATGTCAGCCTATTCGGACTTCGAAGCACACGATTATCCACATGGGTTGCGTAGTGGCGAAACAATGGAAAAGATTTATGCATTTTCTTTAATATTTTTTCATAGAGAACGCAAAGCGAATAGTGCGCTTCTACCTAACGGAATTTTGGCAGGTTTAAAAATTTGAGGGCCCTAATAACACCATGCGACGAGCAAACTTTCTGGTTCCTAGAGCGAATATAATCTTTTCTTTCGCATTTTTCTCTTACCCCGCCTACGTTATTGGCAACCACAGGATAAGTAAACTCGAAGTATGACCTGTCTTAGACCTTACACAGCAGTTAGCCTTGTTAGTTTCTCTTTCCTTTATCGAAAGCGGCCAATGGAAGGCTTTTAAGTCTCTGAGCCATGACACTAGCTAAACACGATGCTTATATATAGTTTTGAAAACGTATGCACCTATTGAAATGTATAAAACAGGTGTTATCAGAAAAAAATAAAATTGGTAATTAAATAAAATGAAACGTGCGTGAACCATAAAGATAAATAAGGATTGTCGTTACTGTCTAGAAGAGATCTGACAGCCGATTTTGTGACATCACAAATGACAGAAGTCTAAATGTCTAATGCATGAAATAATTTAGATAAATTGAGAATAATTCATAGAATGACTCTATTATTTAATTGTGGTTTATGCTGTATTATAATAAGTGCTTGGGGTTTTTTGCAACTGGTAAACTGTTTTTAATTGTCTTCACACGTTCAGTGCCACCGACTCGCCTTGCGAGTTCAAGTTAATTTTGTTCCAATGCCAGCGACTCGCGTGGCAAGTTCAGTTTTTTTTTAAGGATATATTTCCAAAACGCATTCGTAGATTCTTTTGAAAATTACGGGGTAGATAAATATAATGTTTTTCAAACATTTACACGGCCCGTGGGTGTAATGAACATTTTTATATTTGAAAGAAAAAAAAAATCATTTTGCAATGCCATGAAGTCGCTAGGCGAGTTCGCTGTCAACTGATTTTCAAACTTCAAGTTTAGTTTTCGGATTTCTTTTCGGATTCTTTTACATAAAATGGTCGCAGACATTACAAACTCACAACACAATAGGTCGCCACGTTTTTAGAAAAGTCGACTTTATTATCGTCATATTTTATTTTATTAACCACAACAAAACAAATATCCTTTGCCGGCGGCGCACTCCCTCTAAACAAAAGCACTGATAACTTTGTTTTCAGAAAGTTTTCACTGGGTAATCCTAAGTCCCACTTTAAGGACGCACAACATTTCGTCGATTCTATTAGACTCTTGTTCGTGACGTCATTGACTACTCTTGTAAATTGCGGCTAACATTTTTTCTAATGTCATGGTCAATGCTTTGTACGTCTCTATTTGTTCCATTTTGTCAGCTGAATTACGTTGACTCAACTCTTGTCTTCTTCCGACCATCTTGGTTTACGATTACTAGACTTGTTTGAGTGCCGTTTCGATCACCTTAGCTTACGAATTGTGGATTTGTTTGAGTGCTATTTCGACTAGTTTGGCAAACGTTAACCGGACTTTGACTGTGTGAAAAGTTATAGCTGCAACGACCTTAAAACCGGTAAGTACTCACCACTTTTATCTTTTAGTTTTCTTTCTTTCCTTAAAGTACCTATATGGAGAGAAGCAATATTACAATTGTCACATTCTTTATATTGTCAGAGGTGCGTTGTTATTTTCAGAGAATAAAAATGATGTCCATAGCAAAAATCATTAGTTCTGATTTTGGCCGTAAGCCACAATAGCGTTGTCGGAATAATGGTTGGTACTATTCATGATGCTGTATTCCCTCGTCCGATGACGCTAGAAGTTGTCCATTAATTTTGTTTGTTATATGATGATTCTTTTAAAACATTGAAAAAGTATATCAAAGAAGCTGGTACTAATTTAACGTCATGGTTCTAGGTTATGGATCCTTATGATAACTCACTTCCCTCACGAAAGACAATTGAATATAATTGAAGCCACAGATTTGATTATAGAACAACCTAATAAAGACAGCGAATTTATTTGTACCTTCACCTACTGTGGTGGATGGTCACCAATTGGACATTGATCCAATCACAGACTCGGAATGAATGGTGATATTGTCCGAAAATGTAATCGACGAATTTGTAATGGTTATTGATAACGACTCTGAATTCGAATTTGTCGAAGATAATGTAAATATACAAGCAGATTATATTTCTCCTAACGAAGCATGGTTCCCGGAAATCTTATCTGCAGTTCGACCGAATTTCCATTTTTCAAGATTCCAGACTAAAAGAAACTAATATTGGTAACGAGCCCATTACTTCTTTCGACGCTCTCTGTACTTCGGAGTTACTAGAGCTATTTAAAGACTGTTCCAATGAATATGGTGAAAAAGAAAAATCTTCCAGAGTGCCCCAACAAAGTAGAAGCAATCAACCTTGTGCAGAGATCAAATTCTTTTTCGGCTTAAAGTCAAAGTCATTTCTTTTATTTAAAATTGTATTGGTTTACAATCACTTTTCGACGTCTAATGATTCTACTACTGGTTCGAAAAAAATGCCTCAGTCCTGAGAAGTACAGGCGAAAGGATCGCAGCGGAACTTTAACTCTCCTAAAAATTAAGTTGACAATTTTTATAATTTTCTCTAATCTTGAAATAGCTTGGAGGCGATCACATCACTCCCATGGTGATGTGATCTTCAGTGGAATCGTTTACTGTGTCTAATTGGTACAATTAGATCCGCGAATAAATAAATTTTTACACGCGAATATAGGGATTGGGTCGTATTTTTTTTATCCCTGAATAGTGAAAACGCGAATAAAGGAAGGGCGAATAAGGAGCTTTTACTGTATTACAATCCTAATGATTTCATATAAATTCTGTCGCGGGTCAAATGACCCGTAACGATAGTTAAGCCAAAAGTGTATTTTATTTTTTTTATTAAAGTAAGACAGGAAAGAACGCAATATCGAGGAATAATTCTATTTATTAATCAATAAAAGTAGTGGATGAAAATGGTAATTTGATAATTTAGTTTCATGAAATTTTAAAACAAAGCATAAAAAGGGTCATTTGACCTGTCGTGATAGATTTAGTGTTAAGAGTGCGCCATCACCTATGTAAATAGTGAACGGGACTTATTCATTATTGTAAATGTTCAATTATGCACAAAAATTATTACTGTTGATTTGATATTGCATTATAAAAAATATGTAATAAAAAAGTTGATCTAAACTGTATATGTTTTATTTACTTAATAAACCCATTATTGCAGAGAATTATTTATAAGTCGTATTTGTAGAAACGTCACGTGATTGACTATAATTGTTGTCAGCCCAATCATGAGTATTGTTTATAATTATCTGTTAGATGGCGACTATCAAAATAAATAAAAAGTTGGTAGATATAAAACAGGTTCAGGTATATACGCTTGAGGTATTATTCTAATCTCAGGAGCGCGGTTGAATTATGACTGTGTCCGTGCATTATTGCATATCTATACACAATCATGGTTTACAGGTGTTCGTTAGATATATATACACTACCAAATATTGCATGAAATGTTCTTAGTTATCATCAATTCATTTAATACAAATAATAAACAGGTTACCTTCTATGGATGATCTTTTTCAAGGTGGGGGCTCTCATTTTGAATTAAATCATCGTCATGATGCTCCGATACTGGTTCTAATCGCACTAAAAAAACAGTCAAGTAAAAAAAACTTATTGGCAAATTTGGATAATTTTATTAAATAGTATGTAATGTATTATTGTTTAATACACTGTCATTGATTTTCATTTTAATTTATTTGTAATACTTTAGCAAACATAATTGACTTTATTCTACTTTATTATCAAATAAATAAGCGTCGCATTAACAACGAACAGTATATATTTATAGAAGTTGATAGAACTAGGAGACAGTGTTACCTTTCATTTTATCCTTTGAGTTTTAATAAATGTTTTGATAAACGTTACGGAGACTGAGATGGACACAAAAATAACAAAACATAAATTTTATCTTTACATTATGCCAGTGAACTTGCGTGGCCAGTCTATTTAATTTATATTTGACTTGCTTAGCGAGTCCAACGTCAAATGTATAAACGCGAAATACGGAAAAACATCGTGAAAATCGTAGTTGCATTGTATCTTTGATTTATGATTATTTTGCCTGAGACCGACCCCTCGTACTGTCAAGTTTTAAGTATCTGTACAGTCAATATTAATAAACTTGTACAAGCTCCAATCGCGGTAAATAGTAAAATTGAAAATGCTGTTCACTCACCGAAGAGTTCGACACTCTTAAACGATTTCTCACAAGACACACAAAAGATTTCAACTTTTCTTTATTAAACGTCCATTTAAAAGTATGTATATTTATAAATAAGGTAGTTTTTTGAGCGATTTAATTACTTGACTTGCACTTATTCCAGGCCATAATGGGAATATTATTGAAATTGGAGGCAACTGCGTTTTTAGAGGACGTTGTTGCTGAAGAGTATACGGATTTCGACGACTTTATAAAGAAAACTAAAGAAAATTATAGTTTGGTGCGCATTCATTTTAGCCTTCTTATTTGTACATTTCACAAACGCTCGTTTTACAAAAAAAAAAAAACACATCTCGGATGCCTAATAAACAATTCCATACCTTTTTCATTAGTATATATCATAATCAGAAAGATTTTTGGTTTTTATTGAAAAATAATGACATTAAGATGAGATATTTGTATTATTTTTTTAAAAATTACTCGCTCTGCTGTATTCAAATACTAAAGCGTGTAATAAATATGATCTATCCTTTCAAGAGGCAGAGTTTGATAATATACCTTTAAATCTTTTCGATTGTTCGTAGGCAGCAGTAACAATTTAGCGTAATTTTTATATATATTCACGCCGTATTGTACGAAAAAATGTACGGAAGCTGGCATTTTGCTTTATTAATTTTTTGTATCTGTAACGTTTTATTTTAGAGAAAAAGTGTTAATTTAGCGAGCGAGTGATTAAGCTCAGCAAGTAATATGTTTACTGGTGAAGTGATCGCTGTCCATGGATGTCTACATCGTCAGAAATATTACAGGCGTGTCGTGTTACAGGTCGAATGCAGAATAAGAATATTCTAATTCGGTTACTTCACTCACCCAGCAAAATACGAATTTCTCAAACAAATTAAGTGACTAGACGGGCAGGTTCTACGTTTGTCTTTACCACTGCATTGTCAGTTATTCTATCGCTAAGCAGGAACGTGTGTTGCCGGAATAATTAGTAGTCATTGAGATGTAACATCTTACACTACGATCACGAGTCCAGCGCAATACCAAGCAGATTGAGAGTGGCCCTGAGTTCCTGTGGCGTATTGCTTACCATCAGACACGACTTACTCGTCTTGTCATTTATCTTGTAAGAGAACAGTTTTTTTTTCGAGAAATAAAACCAACTGTAATTAACCTAACGATGCCTTAATTAACATACATTTTCCACTCGATTAAAGACGTTCCCTGGTGTATCATCCAAGTTCAAGGTCCATTACTTTACATCACTTTTATTTCTATAGGAAGTACTTTGAAGAACTTTGCGATAAGCACTTCACGATAAAAAAAAAATATTTACTGTATCGGTCGACGATTCATGCAGTTATCGCACGTATTGTATGAACGGAAAGTCGAGACAAATTGGTATCCTCGTTCCTTTCGAAGTCATTTTAAAATTACAAAGAGGAGTTTGTACCTTTCTATTGGCCTATCATTCATTCGCAACTTGCGGGGTTTGCAGTTGTTTAATATTAGGAGAGATTATTAATGAGTATTCGGGTTTTTCTTATGCAAAATGTTTGTTTAACATTTATGATTAGAATACGACAATGTCCTTACAGTCCGTCACGTTTGAGATTGGACTTAATCTTTTAACATTTTATTGAATTAGCCATACTACTAAAACGTATAAGTTAGTGATTTAACTTAATAGGTAAAAGTAAAGTAAAGTTAGCCTAAATTTACCATAAACTATTTGTTATGAAGTAGGAAGTGAATTGCTGGATCGCCGCGGGGATTTACGTCGTTATGATCGCCGTGTCCTACTTCTGCATAATGAAGGCGGGACGCAACCAACGCAAGCAAGCCCTCATAGCCGGAGATGACGATATGTATTGTGAAACTAAGTCTAAAGTGATATAAAGTTTGTATGTACCACGATCTAGCTGTTATGATTCATTTGAACCCTTTCACTACCATAAATATATAAAATTATGTGAATTTAAGAACATAATGATATATTTGGGTACTCAGGACCAGCATTCCATGTGTTTGGCCTTTTCCACATTAAAATATGCTAGAATACGTTTCCTGCTATGAAGGTTGCGTTCGCTTTGTCTGCGTTTATGCATTTCTCGTATTCTTTCCTTTCTAGACTTTTTTTTTTTAAAGTGACCGAGCAAGTCGTAACTCCTGACGGTACCTTCGCTGTACGAGTCATCCAGAGATTTAGATCAATCAAATCAAATCAAAATATATTTATTCGAATAGACCTTTACAAGCGCTTATAAATCGTCATTTTACATCTCAGTTCGTGAGGAAACTACCACCGGCTCGGAATACAGTTCCGCTGAGAAGAGCAGGCGAGAAACTAAGCAGTTGCTCTTTACAATATGTCTTAATACTATAATAGCTATCCCACATACGAATCAATCAACTAAATTCCATGCATTTTGGTCTACAAAAAGCTCTTGAACAGTATAATAAGATTTATGATGAATATTTCTAATTTTAGTTTAAAAACGCTCAAGTGGTAAATCCATTATATATGCGTGCGCTCAGGCCCATGAAGAATGTTTACCCCTATGCCCCGATACGTCAGAAATGATGTCATCGCCCGGGACCTCCGCATGGAGTCAATCCATGCATTTGTGGTCCGTTTGGCGCGTCGATTATTCGACAGCGCCGATAACGGGCCACATGTCCACCTGAACCAACTGGCCCCACTCCATACGCGTACGCCTGACGGGCGCCCTCTCCCACGAGAGCTGCTGCGGCCGGACCCGGCACCCCCAGGGGAGCCGAACCAAGCCGCAGCACCGCCGTG
>DWHQ01001723.1:0-10371 GCA_018247955.1 Eurytides marcellus marcellus | reverse complement strand
ACATTTTTTGACAGTCTTACTATAGCGAGCCTTTATATGTGTTATAACTTTTTATAAATAAAACAGTTAATGTCAAACAGGTAATTTATCAAATCATAAATATCACACAAAAAACTATATTACAAAATGAATAAAGAGGTATTCGTATAAGACGGTTAATGTCAAACACGTAAGTTGTGAAAACATAAATATCATAGTCAAAAAACTATATTACACAATGAATAAAGAGGTACTCGTATATCTTTATACATTTTGTGGTCAATTTCGATCACTAGGCGCTCGTCAGCTTGTATAACACGATCAAATGGTAGGCCTTTCAGAGTCAGAGCCCGTCCGTCATAGTTTCGACTTTACAAAGAAAATGGTTCATAAGCTTACATTACAGGAGCAAACTTAAAGTATGTCGTCACTCATGACAGAATATTATTGTAATCCTACTTATGTATGTTGAGTGGCGTCGGTAATCCTTTAACATCCTCATGAAGGTAATCGCTAGTTCGGCTTTTGTAATAACAGAAACTTGTAAGTGGTATTTTGCAGATTTATATTAAAAGGTTTTCGTAAACAAACCCATAATGAGTATAGTAAACTTAAATAAAAAAAAGTGTGCATCGCGGGACGTCCGACAGAAGTGATAACTGAAACTAATCTAAGTTGAACTATTTAATAACGAAATCGTTTAATAATTTTATTTTCTACAATAACTTTCAAAAGGTTTTAGGTTATAGGTCCACTGTCAACCTGTCAAACTGTCAACTGAAGCCAGACTGACTGGCGCCGTTACGCTTTACGTTACGAAGCGGTTTACCCTCCCGTAAAAAGTTATCACTTCAAAACGCGATAAAACCCGAAAATGGGTATCATTGAATAACTATTAGTATTAACATGTTTGTGTAATCCATCTGTTTGTGTCAGTGAACTGGGTGGAGCCGTCAAAGACACTGAGAGAGCAGGGCGTCGAGGCAACGGAAACGCTGCTGCTGCGTCGCAAGCTGTTCTATTCCGACCGCAACGTCGACTCCCGGGATCCAGTGCAGCTGAATCTGCTCTACGTGCAAGCCCGTGACGCCATACTCGCCGGCACGCATCCCATCACGCAGGACAAAGGTATTTCCTTCCTGATATTCTGTCTTATGTTGTTAAGAAGTCTTTGTTGGTTTTGGCCGTTTTTAACTGATTTGGCATATGTAGAAACATATGGGATAATGAGCTTATAGCTTCTGCGTCTACATATGGGATAAAGAGTGACGTAAGCTACTTTTTATCTCAGATAAATAACAATAAAACGATAAACTGGTATTCCTGTAACTGTACATGATTCGTGTGTGTAATACATATACGAATTAAGACGTTGCAATATTGACTTTACATCCGTGCATTTATAGACCATAACTTATTTCGGTAATTGTAATTTGTGGAAGATCACAGACATCTTCCATTCCTTCATGGAGAGGCCTATATACTAGCATAAAATATAAAAGTATTTATTATTCTGCACTTTGTTAAATAAAATATTTTTAACATCGCCTTATATATGAGGTAATAAATGAAATATTAAGTAAACAAATCGTAATCTTTCTTTATTTATTAAAAGTAAGAAATATGTTACATAAATACTTTTCTCAGTGACATGTGAAGAACGGGAATTACCTTATTGAGATAAAATTACCTTTTGTATGCACATCTCTCCTCACTCCTTCCATGCCTTCTTCATATATGTATATGAAGAACTATAAAACGTATTCATCGTTATAAAGCCTCAAGGCAGCTGAGCCGATAAAGTAGTAAAATTTTACTTTTTTCAGCGTGTGAATTCGCTGGAATTCAATGTCAGATTCAGTTCGGAGATCACAAAGAAGACAAACACACATCGGGCTTTTTGGAGTGAGTATTTTTAATTAATACAGAGTTATTTGTCTTTAGGTTATAGACACCAATATCAAATCTTTTTCAAACAACTTTTGACTAATTAACACATTGTCTTTACGTTTGCCTTTGTCACCAAATATCTAATCTCTTTCAGTCAACTTTTGATTTTTAACCATATACATATAGTATAATATATAACTTGATGAAATATATAATATTGTGTTCATACAATACTTAACGTCTTATAATTCTTCTCAGCCTAAAAGAATTCCTGCCCGCATCTTACGTGAAAGTTAAAGGCATCGAGAAGAAGATATTCAAGGAGCATCGTAAGCACGCCGGCTTGAGCGAATTGGACGCAAAAGTGCTGTACACGAAGAGCGCTAGAGATTTGAAGACATATGGTGTAGCTTTCTTCTTGGTCAAGGTATAATAAGTGTTTTTGTATATAATATAATCGTTCTCTTATATAATCACTTGACAAGTTGATAATTCATATTTATCAATTTTATCTTTCAACCCTATTTATATTATTAGGCACATAACGTTGCTTTAAAAATATTAATTACATATAATGTTACTTTAGCGAAAGCCGTCGTAATCTTATGAGTTAGTTCACGTTTATAATTTTTTGTTAATCTATTATTTCTTTTAGCGATAGAATCTGTAAAATAATTTTGTTTCTGTAATACTCATGTAAATATATAATAGAGAGATCATTATAACATTAACTAAAATTTATTACTGGATAAATCCAGTCCATCATTTTTCATACTTTCTTCATAATGATCGGTTTCTTAGTTAATTGAATTTATATCAAATCCTAGGAAATTAGTTTACTGTTATTCTCTATTGATACAGAATATATGATATAGATATATAGTAAGTATTATCTGTGCGTCTTTTTGTTTAAAATATGTCTCCCTTACCTGTTCCTAGGAGAAAATGAAGGGCAAAAACAAACTGGTGCCTCGGTTGCTCGGCGTGACAAAGGATTCAGTGCTTCGTCTCGACGAGAAGACCAAGGAGATTCTTCAGACCTGGCCTCTGACCACCGTGCGCCGTTGGTGTGCCAGCCCCAACACTTTCACCTTGGACTTTGGTGATTACAGGTGAATGTTTCCTTTAAAAAGGATCTACTGACGCTTTATGTAGGAATAAAATAATTGTGAAATCGGTTAGAGGAGCTATCGTTGCTACGTGTGTTTACTCAGTCGGTCAATTTTCAGCTGACCCAATGTAAATTGCGAGTCTGTTTGATTAATCGCATAAAATTTTTACTCTGCGAGTCTATCTTGTTCATTTATTTCACTTGGCTCAACTGTCAAAAACGAATCGACCGAGCAATGTTACTGGTACAATAAATACTGGTAAAATAAAGCGATATATGTGTTAGTGTGTGTTATATTTTCGTATTGTAATACCCATACAGATTTTAACAAAACTTTATTGCCGATAAAGCTTGTATTTGGTCATTTAGGTGATGCAGCGATTAAAATCAAGTAGCATATCGACGCTAGAAAGCATAAACTTAGTAACCAGCATGTACTACAAGTGTCATTTACTACGTTTTTATTTGTAATTTCTCTAACGCTGTTTGTTTTAAGACAGTATACTACTTATACTGCAATAAAGAATCATTTTCTCAAAACTTGCTCTTGTCGTTGCTAAAAGTTCCTTAAATTTCGAACGTTACTTGTTATGGTTCATTAAGACGTTAGGTTTTTACTTATTACGATCTTGTATCCGCAGCGACCAGTACTATTCTGTCCAAACGACGGAGGCCGAGCAGATCCTTCAGGTGATCGCGGGCTACATAGACATCATCGTCCGCAAACAACGCGCCAAGGACCACCTGGGCATTGAAGGCGACGAGGGCTCCGCCATGTTGGAGGACTCCGTCTCACCCTCAAAGTGCGTCCCACCTTCTTTGCAATTTTGAAGTGATAACTCTTTATGGGAGGGTAAACCGCTTCGTAACGTAACGTGTAACGGCGCCAGTCTGTCTGGCTTCAGTTGGCAGTTTGACAGGTTGACATTAAGTAAGCATATAACCTAAAACTATCGCCGCTTTCGAAAGTTATTGTAGGAAATATAATTATTAAACAATTTTGGATATTAAATAGTTCAACTTAGATTAGTTCAAGTTATCACTTCTGTTTGGGTACATCTCATTTAGCATATATCTACTATAACAGTAATATACTTTTGTGGCAAGGTTTTTACAATCTAATAGAAAACCCATTCATTATTTAACTCTTCGTTAAATAATGAAATGAGACTTTGTATTTGAAAACATCGTGTTTTAGTAATCGTTACTTTTTTGTGTACATTTTTTCCAAACCTGGATATTTAAATATATGCTTTTTCATGACAACGGAGTAAAACGTTGAATGAAACAATTCAGTAGACAAGATCAACAGTTTTCTTATTAATATTTGTCACTTAACTTGAATATTATACAGTGTTAAAAATTGTGTTCTTTATAGGGCGAACATCATCCAACACGACACATTCAAGTCTGGTAAAGTGAACACCGAGTCCGTTGCCAAACCTGCTGTGCTCAGACCAGGGGCTGAAGGTAACAACCAAATAAAATTATTACTTGTACATAGTTTGTGTATAAAATCTGTTGATATTTCAAGTTATTCCAAAAGCACTGTAATTGAGTAGTTGTTATGGACTTACACATTTATTTTGCATAGTAATATGTATATGAGACGAGAGGCGGCTTCATACCGAAGTTAAATAATTCGAGACGCATTTATTTTTGGTTTGTAAATAAAGTTCGCTTTATAAGTTGGGTTGTTTGCTTGCTTCGGCGAATGCAGGCGCCAAGCCGTTCGCCGTTGGCCACCTCACCGGCGCCCAGCAGACCACGGTCTCCGGCCAGATCATCACCGGCCACACCCCGCCCACGGTCAGTATTGGTGCGGCGATGATTTCGACCTTACGGGAGGTCAAGTTAATCTGGTGCACTACGCTTACTGCGTCAGTATGTCCTTCTTTCACAAGGAAAGTAGGAAATAGATTGGCATGAGATTTGGATAGATGTAGTCTTTAGCGCAGGAGTGATATAGATTATATTAAATCCGGAAAATGGTATAAAAAGCAAAAATGTAAAGATTGTTTCTTATAAGGTCATAGACATGTGTAAGTCAAAATGTCATGGCTTAAATTACGCAGGCCTCATAATCAATAAATTATCATCGGTTAACTAATAGAATCAATCCGCAAACTACCTCCTGTAGCCGAAATTTCATATTTTTGTATTTTCATGTAAGTTTTAAAATTTTTCACAACCTTACATATAAGAAACAATATATCATACAATATAATGCAAATAAACTTATAAAAGCAAGCAAGCTTATATGGTATTGAAATCAGATGTTATCTTTTCGCAGAGATTTCTTTAGTACATTTTTAAAATCGAATATTAACCTCAGAACATGAGACGATTATAAACAGCTATTCCAAGGCCACCATTGATAGTTCAAAAAGATGCATCAATTAATTGGAACCATTCTAGCAATTGTAATATGATAGACTTAGACATTTAAATCATAGGAAGTGGTGGTAGAAGTTAGGACTTTTGTAATTAGTCGAAACATTTCTTTTATCGTTATTGAATTTAAGTAGAAACCGTATTTGACCTCTATTTTTTGTTTGTTTCACGCTTACATAACTAATGGAATTGTGCAGTCTACGAATTGGGCTGTGTAGGTACAACATGACAATTAAACTTTGTTTGCGCAGATGCGTGTACAGTTGAAACATATTTCCGACTCCTCTTTCTTAGATTTATACCGAACTCAAAGTAAGTCTTATCTAAAAACTGTACAAATCGTACAGATAACAAAAACTACTGATTTTTTTTACAAATAATATTAAATTCCAATTAAAAAATTCCCCATTATTTTCCACCATTCTCCATCTTAAAGTATACGTACTTATAAAGAGTATTACATCCACTTGTACAATATTTAATAGTATTGTTTTTTCACAGTAACATAATAACATATATTTGTTTAACATTCAGGCGTCCCAGGTGCAGCAAACGCGAGTCACATCCATATTGTCGGAGCCGCAGCGCGCTCTGCTCTCGACTATCACCGGTGGCCGGGAAATCATACGGCAGACAGAGGAGAGCCTTAGCCGGGTTAGTGACGTCATTATTCTTGAGTCCATATTTGAGTAATCACTGCAGCAACTGGCTCCGTTGCCTAATGGTATCGCCCCGCGCTTTACAAACGGAGGTCGTGGATTCGAATCCCACGGAGGACAGTGGCTTTGTTCTGCCATCCTATTTGAATGGTATTGCAGCGTGATTACTGGGCATAGAAATGTACTATTTTACTTCTCGGTGTGACAAACGTTTTGTGTTCTTATACTTCAAATACTACGTGATACTGGTTTGTTATGGGCATTTGGTTAATAGTTCAATATAAAGGAAACCCTTTAAGAAACGTTTCTTTAATAAGATAAACGTGGGAAATTAGTAAAGCGATTATATTAGTTTATTATATCAATGTTTATGTACATGATCATTGATGAAATTTAAAATATCTACGGTAGAAAACGACTTTGTCGTATCTCGAATAATCCAACTTTACACCACAACCAATCCTCGTTTTCAAAAATTGATAACTCATACATTTATAACGATAGAAAGTTGTAATTTGGGACGTATATATATGATCTTTCTTTTCAAACCTAACTTGACACAGTTAACTGGAATATCCTAAAGTTAGTACTTGATTGATTTTGGAGGTTTCGAGATACGACATTTTTGCTTTCTGCCGTCGATATTGTAAAGGCCTATAACTAACTTCTTGATATCCATTAACAGGCCTCGCTCCCCGCGCTCGGCCATGACGCCGCATCGGTGAAATGGAAGCAAGTGACCATGGACACCAGCAAGCAAGTGGTGACCTCTCAAATCGCCGCCATGAATGCCGCCACCGCACAAGTCGTCACACTAACGTCCGGTGAGTTAAATAATATGCTAACATTAATACAGTTATCCCCCCTATAACGCGGAACTTATTAACCGTGGTATAGTATTCCCCCCTAGAACGCGGTTAGTTAGTTCCGCTTTATAGGAAAATGCGTTATTGGGGTATTCCAGTATTTTCAATAAAATAATTTAATTTTGTAACAACACAATTGACACACGTGCAAAGGTACGCGAAGCTAATTATGAGCTGTACAAATCATTACAAATTTCACAGTACAGAAATATGTATGTGGGAAATCCCCGCGTTATATGAGGGAATGCCCGTGTTATACGGGAGATTGAAATCGCGTAATATCAAAACTTATGAGGGTACTGCGTCATAGGTGGGATTACTGTATAACTGAAAGGTGTAATATTTTTTAAGACTCAAAAATGTTAATTCTATTTTTGTAGTGTATACTTTATAGTTTGTATTCTTTTGTAGGACCGACAGAGGAAGTGGATCACACAGCAGTCGGAGCCGCAATAACGACTATCACTACCAATCTGCCTGAAATGACAAAGGGTAAGCAAATACCAATATATTTTGTAATCTAAATCCACCCAATCCATCCTAAATTTACAGCATAATTATCGATAAACAAATATACTTATAGTTTATATGTTGCTTACTACAACCTTATTTACACTATTATTATCGATGGACATATATACATGTACTTCATATGTTGCTTAGTAATTTTTCATCTTTATATTGCAGGCGTTCAAACTATTGCCGCACTTATGGATGATACCGATGACGGAGACAAGCTTTTAGATGCAACAAGGAAACTGTGCAGTGCCTTTAGCGATTTGCTGAAGGCCGCTGAGCCCGAAACTAAAGAGGTACTTTAAACCATAAATATGTTTCGCAATACAATTAAGAGGTACTCATATTAGTATAAGGGACTCATATTTAGAATATTGTATGTGGTATAAGATGTTAAGGATTTTTTCATTCTTGCAGCCCCGTCAGAACCTTCTCAATGCCGCCTCCCGCGTCGGTGAAGCGTCCACCTCAGTCCTTCACACCATCGGCGAAGAGACCGAAGAGGACAAGGAGACCCAGGTAAATAACGTTAACGCGAACCGCTCGCAGAAAAGTAAAAACAACAAAAAATCCTTTCTCTACAGAAAACTTAACTACTGCGTCGATAATTTCTACAAGGCTTTCTTTGGCAATAAGAGTAAGCACGATTACGGCTCCGACTTTGAGACTATAATAATAGACGACGAGAGCAGCAACGTGACCAAACACGTTGAGGACGAAGGCATATACGAGGATATAGACACTAGCAACACGTGGGGAAGGATGCTGGACGTCATACAAGAAGAATCGGACAGCGACTATTACAGAAGCTTGGAATATTG
This sequence comes from Eurytides marcellus marcellus, assembly GCA_018247955.1. Lineage (NCBI taxonomy): Eukaryota > Metazoa > Arthropoda > Insecta > Lepidoptera > Papilionidae > Eurytides > Eurytides marcellus. Next base: position 2,135 of record DWHQ01001723.1, on the reverse strand, counting down.
CAATACGTACTTTAAGCCCGGTCGCCCCGTAACGCTGAGCGAGATCAATCAACATAAAACTCCTCCCGCGTCTACGTCCGGAAGCAGCGGCGATTTTGAGGCGATTTTAGAAAGTTGCAAAGGCTACTTGGACGACAAAAACCCTCTAAGCGCAAAACTGCCACCGAAGACGACGTCGGAGAAGATCTACGACCTCAAAAAGGATTTCTCCGATCACGATTATGTTAATATCAACTTCAACAGGGACAAAAATTTACATGACTACGCTAACATAGATATTGACAGGCGGACCAAGAATCAAATACTTCGCGAACGTTTCTTCCTCTCCGACAGCAACGACAAAAACGACATCAACGACAAATTCAATAGATACAATAACTGCAAACGCATCGAATCTCAAAGCGTACGAAGCGATACAAAATCCGGTCCAAATGTCAACTCGACGGACTCAATTCATACGAAGATTTTGAACATAGACAAATATAACCGCACCTTGACTACCAAAGAGACGTTCAAACAGACAGTGGAGGCTAGTTTTAGTAAAAAAGAACTGAATCTGAAACGCGGCGATGACTTGGAGACCTTCATAAAGCGTAGCGAGAAATATTATACAAGCGAGACGCGAGACAGAAGCACAACGGTCGAGTTGAACAATACGAAAACCCCACCCAAAGGTAAGACTGAAATACGTATATTCTACAATCCAACCTTCGCGGGCACAGAGGCTGAACAGGCAAGGAGTCTGTGTCAGTTCTGCAAACAGCGTTGCACCAGGACCGAAGAGAAATGTTGCCCGGATTGCGTCTGTTTGGAAATCGAGCTCGGCAGAGTGTGGAGAGAGAATTGGCTGAATATTCTCTGCGTCATATCCCTTCTGTTTGTACTGTTACTGTTGCTTATTCAGTCGTTTATGCCAGGTGATGACTGTCTCAATGGAAACGCCAATGTAACAGATGGGAAATGTTTCCAAATGTACTGAAAATCGACTATTTTTAAAGTATGGAAGGGTATACTTAAAAAGACTGGAAGTTGAATACAAATGCAAACAGATGCTTGTCATTTAAAGGTGATGGTAAGGTTGCCATTTTTTATTACATTAAGGTTATAAGTCTGGACTTGCCATATAACGATGAAATGTTCCTTTATTTCGCGTATAACTTGTCTATTTTGCTTGCCGAGAATATCTAAATGGAACGTACTAAATGTCAATATACAACATATGCGTCATATGTTTGCTGTTATTGAATATATGCCATTGTAGAAGTAATTGCTCTTCACTGTGCCGGAAAATATAATTATTTTTCTTAAATATCTATTGTATCTTCTCTTCGGAAATTGTAATTGTTACTTTTGAAGGAGTTGTTTTATAATGTAGCTAGATTTTTGCCGTCATTTTCCTTTGCTTTTTCGTTGCTATTTCTTACATGCAGCTAAAATTACGGTATCAGTACATGACAATTAAAGACAAAGGTTAAAGGGAAAAGACTGCATTGTACGTCCTACATATACGTTGAATCTAGATTTTAATATTTTTCTTGTTATTTATAATTTGTTTTTTTGTTACTTGTTTAGTATAATATTTTGAAAAGAATATTGGCAGCTAATTTTTAAACATGACCAGTGACAATAAAGTGACAAATAAGTGGCTGATTTTTCAGCATTGCGTACTTACCTTTCCGTCCATAATTTAGATATTCGTAATTCACTTAGAACATTTCTTTCGTCAATATATGTTTTTACATTTGTTTCAAAGCCATTTTGTTAATGTCCATATATTGCCACATTTAATTTATAAACCAATATTCTTTAACTGGTCATATCAAATGTTCCTAAAACGAGTCTCATTGTCTAATCATCATTGCGTTTTGATATTTTATTTTCAGATAATTTATCGTCACGTGTTTGTGTTTTTTTTATATTTTATTTTGATTATGGTTTTGGTTTTCAATAATTATAATGTAAACATAAATAACATGATGTAACCAATTTTGTAAATACGTCAAAATTAACACAGTGCTGTGACTTGCAGATCTGATTAGGGTTCAGTTATGTTTAATTTCTTAATTCCATCTAACCATTTAAAAAGATAAGCAGATAATCCTCTGACATATTTTATAAACTTCCTATTATACTAC
>DWHQ01001722.1:0-10373 GCA_018247955.1 Eurytides marcellus marcellus | reverse complement strand
ACATATATATATGTATATATATATATTTATGGTGGTAGGGCATGCAGCAGTTCCCGCTGCTGCTGAATGGGCCGCCACGAACAGGATAAGTACCACGACTTCATAGCAATTTAGTGTAAAGTGGAAGTGTTTGTGCCTCCGTGTTTTTTCCGATGAGTGAAGTGGCCGGTGGCCCTGAAAAAGAAAGGAGGAGGGGGTCCTCCTTTCTTTTTCAGCCTCCCCCTTTCTTTTTCTGCCTCTCCTTCCCCTTTCCTGCCTTTCCCTTCCAAATATTCCCAACGGCCAATTCCAAAAATTAGGTAAAAGTTGCAAATGGCCATGGGCAGCCGTTATTCATTCAATCAATTAATAAAATAAAATAGGTTAGTACATAGTTTTCCATCAGGTGAGCTGCTGCTCGTTTGCCCGTTTACTCCATGAAAAAATCTAATAACAGCTTTAATAAAAATGTTTTTGGTTCATATTTCTTTAATGAATCTAAAGGAAATCGGAGAAACTTGATTTTACTGTTTGGTTTTCGTCATGGAGATTGGCATAGATAATTTTTTACCCATTAAAATTCAATCCACGCGACTGTGCTAAATAGAAAATTGAACATAACATACGGCGATGTTCGAAAAACGATTTCGTTTTTACTCAAAAGGCGCACAATGGCGGACGATAACGAGAGTCATCTTCTTGTTTAGTCACTTTACGACACAAAAGATAACTGACCGAGGCAATAGAGCCGACGGGATTCAACGACGTCCTGTATTCGCACTGTAGGTACCGCTCATTTGAAACTTCGACTTATTTATGATTTCCTCCCGTTCTATAAATATTAAGATTTATAGCCACACGTGAGTTTTTTTCAATATAGTTGAACAAGATCAATAACATTTAACGTATTGCGATGTAAATGACTGTTAAAATATAATTATACGGTACGGACGCGCAATTAATTGTTGAAGTAATTCCTAAATATCAGAAATTAATGTTAAATAATAAATAAATTATATTAATTCCGTAAAAAGTATGTATCTTCATTTGCTTAAGTATAATACATTATCTTCGCAGCTAAATTAATATAATTTTTGTATAAAATTATTGATCACTTGTTGGTTGAACCTTTACTGCATTTTACATCATTATAGGAGAAGGAGGCAAACGTGCAAGCTGTCATCTGACGGTAAACTATTACCTTTGCCTATGGGCATTCGCAACATCGAAGAAATTGCGAATGCGTTGCCAGTGTTTAAGGTAGGAATAGGAAGAGAGGAGGAGGGAGAGGGGGAGGATGTGGGCCACAACACGGAAGCATAAACACTTCCACTTCACACCGATTTTTTGTGAGGTCGAGGCACGTTCAGCAACCGCGAGAGCTGCTGCGTGGCTCTACCATCGCAATGGGCGATTGCCATTATTACAGAAGTTAAAATCGTACAATGCATAGAGGGTAGTAAACGATATTTAAAGGTCCTACGCTCATTTTGGATATTGTACTTAAGGTTCACTCACGTTTCGGGGAAATTCTCGTCGCTTTAGTAAACATCCAAGTTTATAAAGTCAACATCCAACGAAAACTCTTTTAATTATGCATACCAGTGCGACGCTATTTACAGGATCTTAGCAAGCCCGCGGAAGCTATTTTACCGTACGAAGAAACTTCACATGTCCAAAATACTTACGTGGTTTTCTTTTAATTAAAAAACCCTATTGCATTTTGCAGATAGTGCTCGATGCATAAATTCCTTCCTTATATATATTGTATAAGAGTTATTTGCTCTATAATATACAAATTCCTCAAATGAATAAATAAAACGTCGTTTCCTATGTTTTATTTTACAGAAAACAAAAGATATTAAATTGAAATAATAATTAAAACAAATAGAAGGGGATCTACCGCACAGTAGCTTTTACAACATTCAAAGTTTTTTGCATTGTAAGATATTTAAATATCTTAAGTGATAGGACTCGTTTGCGGAGTCAATCTGGGGTAGTTCTATAGCTTCGCCAGTTATTGTATCGCCAAGCAATAATGTGCAAGCATTGCTGTTTTGCGTTTAACGGACAAAGTCCCCAGCGTAATTACTAGGCATATCCGTTTAACATATATGAGAAGCAAGCGTAGTGCGGTGCCAAGCAGGTTTGCACTCATTATTCACAGTGCTAAACATTATTTACTTCATGTAAAAAATAATGTTTAGAACTGTGTTGTTCTGGGTTAAATATCGGGCGAGCGATTTGCTCGTCTCATCACATGATTTCCTATCAAAAATTATATACTCGTATGATACAGATTAATGAACAAAAGAACCCTAGTGTGTCGTTCCGTGAATCTGATTCCATCTTACCCGGGCTCAAAATTTCACGTATTGGTCGCATTGGTTTATCAACACTTGTCCACGACTGTCCGCTCTCTCGACATTTAAGTTACATTCGCATCCGCATGAACACAAGCGTTTACTTTTGCGTAGGTGGATGCGGATTCAGATGTTCAAATTAATGTGCAATATCCACGATTGACAAAGCGGATACAAATATCCGTAGCATCCCAACTACATACATATATTGAAATATTGAGGATGGTCAGGTAAACGTCGTCGGAGTGGTTTGCGGACTAGGATAGGAATCAGGACGGCCATGTACTGTTTTGAATGCTGAATTGGGAAGATGAGAATTTTTCCTAGAAAGTGGTACTTGGTAGCGTAGCTTCGAGTCCGCAGTCGCTGCGTTGATCGACATTACGCTGATATCACCTTGAGCGGATTACAATGCAATAATGTTTTCGATAACAAGAAAGGTATTCGAGGTGAGTGTAAGCGTCTGCAAAAAACACGCAAGCAGTAACATTAGTATAAGCTGTACGCAGTTTTTATAGATTTATAGTTTGTGGTGATATTTGGGCATTTTTCTCGAATAGTGAGATATTGGACTCGTTTTTACTCCTTTGGATTGGACTCCAGAAATGTATGCAGCTCTATTCCTAATGGTCAAAACGTGGGTACAGAGCGGAGTTTTATTTCCTCGAGGAATCGGCGGGCCGAAGATAGTAATTTGCACTAAATTCCTAACTGGTTAAATTTGTTTGACTCCCGAATGAAGTGTATCGGCTAGCCTAGATAGCAACTTTGTGGTTGTTTCAACTATCTATTATGCAGGCAAATAATAACCAGCTTTTCTAGTTTCATTAAGAAGCATATCCATGAACTGTTTTATGTAAGTGCATATTATTTCTTTCCTCCTCTTCCTACTATCGGGATAGTCGAAAATCACTAGCTTACACTCACTCAAAATAAATAAATAAATGTAGTTAAACTACAAGAATATAATTTTATTTAGTCGAGGCGTTTATCAGTTAACAGATTAGCACAGTGGGGGTTTTTTATCCCGTATTACCCCCTGTGCAGTAAGTTTGCCCATCCGCGAGATTGTTACTTTACCATACGCTAGGATAGTAATAAAATACAAGGAATTTAATAACTAGAAAACTCTATTTTTCAGAATAAGTCTTTTTTTTGTTGGTGAAATAGCGCCATCTATACGGACTGCAATGAATCTTTAGATTACGACTGCGGCGACATCTTTCAGCATGACTTCAAATATTCAAGCTGCCATGGTTTAGTTGATGTGGTAGGTGCCAATTTTTATAAAGTGCATCAAAAAGATTATAATATGAAAATATATGAATATACTTATATTAGTAAATATAGCGATTATAATATACTAATTAATTTTCATGTCAAATTATTTACATGCTATTTTACCAAAAGATTAAATATTTTACATCTATAAACTTCACAAATGTTACATTTCGTAGTAAACTATATTGCTTGTTAAGAATTAAAGAACAAACTAAAGAAACCTTAGTGAATGTCATTAATTTATATTAAATAACCCATAATGGCATATACTAGTAGTGTAATTAAGCAACAAAATGTTTGCTTTGGTGATTTGACTTGCCTTCTTTTTAATCATATTGTTTTTATATTTCAAAGCTATGCATTAAACTAAAGTAAAAATTAATACAAATGCAACATTCCGATAGATCTAAGCACATATAAAAATAATGTTCTGGCCAAGATTGGCAAGTTATATATATAATATAACAAAAATATGTGAACTTTCTATTATTTTTATTTTATAATTTCATTACTACATATTTAGTAATTGGAATAATGAATATAAACATTATTACATTGTAGGAATTGTTCATATTAATATAAGTGTAGCTAAGGAAACTATTTTTTCTTAGAAAAAACAAGCTTTGTGTAACGTTAAATACTTACTAATGCTAACTTAATAATTAAGTTAATGCTAACTTAATTAATGGTTGAGCAAGCTACATTTGGGAAATAAATTACATGATATTTTACACTCAGAGAAAAGTGTTTTACTAAAAACCTATTTAACATATTCTAAGTAAATAAAAGATGTTTTGTTTTGAAAAGAAAAAAACTATTGTAATATTGTTGAGACTGTTGTACACATAATACACAACATATGATTTCATATTAAGAATTACATTCAACATATTTGATGACAATTTCATTGTACTATTAGTATAATAAAGTCTAAAGTTAAATAGACCCTATAATTTATCTTTTGTCTTGACAACCTTCTTCACTTTTTTCTTTTGTTTCATCTTTTTATGATCACTGTCTGTACTTGAACTGCTTGTATCACTACTAGAGGCAGAACTGGAAGAGCTAGATGAGCTTTCGCTGGAATCACTGCTACTGCTACTTGACGTTGATGCCTTCCGTTTCTTTTTTTTTATCAACTTCTTTTTCTTATAGGAATCACTTGAAGAACTCGAACTGCTACTACTGCTAATAGATGAACTTGAGTCTGAAGAGTCAGTATCGGAAGAAGTAGATGATTTGCATTTTTTCTTAACTTTTCTATTTTTCTTAGAATTCTTGTTACTTGATTTTTTTTCTTTAAGTTGTATTTCATGTTTCCCATCCTTTTTTCTAGTGATTGGTGATGGTGTCCGTAACTCTGCTTCTTCGTCATACTTTGGTTTTTTATCCCTAACAGATTTTGTTTCACTTTTTGATAATTTACGTTTACGCTTATTATTTTCATTTTCAGAATTATATGTAGTATTACTTTTATCTTTTTTATCATGCTTTGAATTATGCTTACTTCTTTCATACTTGTCTTTCTCTTTTCTCTCAGATTTCGGTAACTCTCTTCTTTCATGCTTAGAATATCTATCTTTTTCATTAGTATAGCTATGATTGTTAGATTTTTCATTTCTACTTGTACTTCCTCTATAGTGGTTATAAGGACTTCTTTCTCTCCTTGAGGATGTATTGTGATTATTTGTTCTTGATCTACTTCTGCTCCTTTCTTTGTAGCCTCTGTGACTTGAAGAATCTTTTTCATGTCCCCTATTTCTATTATGACTATTATGAACTTTCTCATACTTGCTGCGACTTCTGTGATCCTCTCTATCATAAGTTGAGTTTTTATTTCTATCTCTATCTCTACTTCTAGACCTTGTTATATTTTCTTTTAAACTAGATTTAGATTCATTTTCATTTAGATACTTTACTCCTCTGCCTTTGCCAAGCCATTTCATTTTAGAAACTGACTGTGAAAAGTCAACATGAATTCTACGATCGTCAATCAATACATTGTCCATTTTAAAATAGGCATCTTCACATGATTGTTTATCAGCAAATTCTATAAATGCATATTGTAAAGAATCACCAGTCTTTTTGTCTCTTATAACTTCACAGCTAACAATTTTGCCAAAACGGCTAAATATTATTTCTAAGTCTTCATCAGTTGTGACAGGATTAAGCTTACAAACAAAAAGAACATTTTCAGGAGGAGCAATATCAGCGTCTGGTAAGTCACCAACAATTTCTAAAATTGTAGCGCGTGCTTTTGCCTCTTTTTCTTCAACCATCTCTTGTATTTCTTCTGCAGTTTTCCCCTGTGTTTCATCTATTTCTTCATCAGGTGCAATTCTACCACCTCTTAAACGTTCAGCGCTTGGTGAAGGGGATCTAGATGGTGGTATGAGCCCAGGGGGATCATTAAAAGGGTCTTCTAGTACAACTGTGTGAGTTATCCTAACATCCTGGTAAGGTCGATGGGTTTCGTCACAAATCACCTCGTTAAGCTTACTCAATATTTCACGACCCTCAGTTACTTCACCTATGACACAGTGCACTCCATCTAATGAATCTAAATCAGCAGCTAGCGTGAAATAGAACTGAGATCCAACCATCATATCACCTGTGCATACCATTGCTAATAGACCGGCATCAGTGTGACGTATTTTTGGCATTTTTTCGCCAGAGAAGAACCTTTTTTCAGGGCCTTCCATTAGTCCCCATATAGACTCGCCACCAGAACCTTCACCAGAGGGATCACCAGTTTGAGCAATAAAACCATTGCGTATCGTGTGAAATAAGTTAAAATTATAATATTTCATTTTGCATAGTTTAAGAAAGTTTAAGCACGTAACAGGTCGTTGTTCTAAGTACAGATCCACTGTTATATCACCAAGAGTAGTTTCTATCACAACTGCCATCTTGATTAATTATTAAAAAAGTGTCCTATTAAATATCGTATTACAACTTAAATCATTTTAAACTATTATTTATTCTAGGGTTTTGACACATCATTCACTTAAATCAAAATCTTAACCTCTTCGCATCAACTTATTGACAGAATGACGTGATGTTATAAGCACAGACTGATAAATAATTTATGATAATGTTGAATTTGTTGTGAACTGGGGTTAATTAAAAAAAATAAGTTAATATAATAATATATTATCTCATCAATTTTATAAACAATCTTTATTTTTAAGTAAAAAATACGTTTTCACTTTTGTACAATTTTTCCATTAGTACGAGAGTGAAAACGTAGTACTACTCTGGTTCGGTATGCCAATAAAGCTTTTCAGAGTCGTATAGACTAAAAGTATTTATTTAATTTCGTATAACGTACGAGATAACTTGGTTGCTTGTCATTGAAGAAGTACATTATCTCCAAATTAAATCCCTTATTATTAAATATCTTGGCATACTTTGGGCATGCCTCCTTATAGCTAGCTGTAAAAGCCACTGGTCTAATATTAAACACACAAAGAACTATTTTACTTTTTAGATAGACTAGAGATAAATTGTTTTAGTTCAGGCGAATGTTACAAAAATCAATTCTAACATTTTTATTAAAAGTTCTTGCTTATTTTTATTGTTGGTTGGTTACCTATACTGAAATATATGCTCAGATATCTTATATAGCTATAGCTACAAATAATTATTTTTGGCTTTTCAATTCATATCAACGTTTAATTTTTTTCTTTGTAAATATTTAATATTAAATTAAGAAGGTTTAATACAAAAAGAACAATATAATTACGTTTTCTGCGATTTAAATGTCTTTCCCTACGTACAATATTCACTATCTCTTTCTGTTTATAAAACTTAGTATTATAAAGAAAACGTCATCTATTCCAAACTCTTGTATTCGTTTAGTTTTAAACTTTTCCACGAGATGGCGCTTTTAAGTACTTTGTAAACTCCTAAATGGCTTGACCAATTTTGATAATATTTCTCGTAGGCGTTTGAGTGGGTTTCTAAATAATTAAAATTCTGGAGGCGGTTCTGCGATTGGGTTTATGATTTTTGATTTTTTACGGAAACTTTATCTGTTTATAGATGATGGTTTAATTTAATTACAAAGGTGTTTTGTCTTCTTTATCAGGCCAATAGTTCTTAAGATATTGAGGAAAACTGAAAACTTCTCTAGTAACAGGTACAGTCTCAATTTATTAATTGAAGATAAGAAAATATATATCCAATGAGCAACATACTGAAAATTATTCTAAGTAATAATTATTTACAGTATTAGTACATAATATTAAAAGCAGAATGAGTTAAAGACCAATACTTTTAAACTGGATAGTTGGCCGAGTAGTTATTATTATTAAAATAGTATCTCTCATATGTTTGTCAAATTTAAATGTTACATAGAGTTACCGGATGTCTACTTTACATACAAATGCTATCTTTTTACCTAAGCACTGGTTGCTGGAACTTAGCAAATAAAAAAAAGAATTAATTTTTAACTTAGATTTGATCACACTAGCCTACTTTGCGAACAGAACAGTATCAAAGAAAAATGAAATGGTGAGAAAACAAGTGAATCACTAAATTCGAAACAGAAATACACGATCCTAAACTTTAAACAAATTTGAATTTGGAATTCCGAACGAAAGATTAGGTATCTGAGATCAAAGTGGAGAGTTCGACAAAACGGATATTTTATATGTACGAATAAGGACCTAATATTAAGTAGTTATTCGCCTGTTTCGGCCCATTGAATTTGATTACATTGGAAGGTATTCTTAGATTTATTATAAGCACAAAAAATAAAAATATATCTTGGTAAAAAGAAATGTATTTTATATAAAAGGAAAAAAATAAATAAAAAATTTTGGGCGTCGTAGTACTTATTTCGTTTTTTATTCATTAGAAGTAATACTTGCTCGGTTGGCAACTTTTTTTACGGAGTAGGCAGGCAAACTATCAAGCGGTTCACCTGATGGAAGGCAATAACCGCTGCTCATGGATATTAGCAACGTCGAACGTTTTGCAAATGCGTTGCCGGCCTTTAAGGGAGAGCCTCCCCTTTAGGGGAGACAGGAAAAGGAAGGGGGAGACTGGAAAAGGAAAAAGGAGGGAGGGGGTCGGCCACTAGACGAAACGCCATAGCAAAAATACTTCCATTTAACGCCGATTTTCTCTGAGGTCGTGGTATTTACCCGACTCAAGCCGGCCCGTTCAGCAGCAGCGGAAGCTGCTGTGTGGCTCTACTTATGTAAGACTTCTGGTATAAATGCGTGTATTTTGAATGGTATGATAATCGTATGGAGTAATCACATAATCGTTGTTTGGAATTTCAGAATATGTAGCCATTGTACCCAATGGTGTCTGTATGTTTGTTACCTTGATTTGTGGTAAGTTATAACGACTAAACAGATAATAATCAAACTTATATTAACGTATAGCTATTTCATTAATGTAAAAATTGAACTATGTTTCTTCTCAATCACACTGATAAAAAAGAACTTGCGTGTGAAACCTCGGGTAAAACTTTCTATGTATGCATTTAGTAATTTATTTTAAACTAAGTGACAAGTCAAACAAGTTAAGTCATGGGCAAGTGCATTACTTAATTAACGTATTTATTTTTTAATTAAGTAACGCAATTGCCCATAACAGTTCTGTGCTGAACTGCACACTGCGTTTTGAACTAATTTAACTGTTGTAAGCTCTGCTTGGTTCTGCCTTACGATCGCCACCGGTATGGCTATTTGACTCAGTAATATCTTTGCAGTCATCGCTCTTTTAATCGGAATACGGTAATGCTAACAAATTACTGTTTTTTGATATATTACATAACATAGGGTATTTATTCAGGCGGATTTTACAAGTGTCCAACACACCACAGTGTTGCAAGTAAAAAAGGAAATGAAATCAAAATCTTGTGAATCTATTTTATGATGTCACTTTTTTAATAATTGTGTAAAAAGGAATTTATATAAAGTTATTTTAATATTATATCAATTTTATTACTGTTTAATTTTATACACTTTAGGTTGCGTCTATTAAAATATCTCATGCGAATTCTTTCGACAAAAGCAATAGTTTCTGTTAAAAGTGCTGGCGGAGTTCAGTGCAATTGGTTGTATGCTCACGTTTCTAGAAAATCTAATAAAGGCCGTTTCGCTCACCCTCCTTCCGCTCTGCCCTAATAAAGTGAGTATTGAAAATTTACCAACCATTCTTTGAAGAATATAAGGTTAACGCTGCATGGTGGCGATCTCACCTAAAGTTGTCCATCTGCTAATATATTTTAGCCTTTACATACACGTATTAGAGTTGCAATTGGAGCATTCTAAATTTCACGCGGCGGTTACAAATTGTTCACACTGGTAGCCAACAAAGTTAGGCAGCGACCTATCGATGTAATAAAATAAGCATGCCGGATGGAAAATATGATATAAACACGACGTCACGTGCGTCCCCCCAAACAGATCGAAATTTGAAAATTTTAATAGGTCTCTTACGAATGATAGGGCGATGGTAATTCAGCTTTTTGATCAAAATTTTGGATAACATAAATAAGGTTTTATTAGCATCATCTACCTTTCAAGAATATGTCGTAATCCCTGATTTCCTTAAAAATATATTAATTGCATTCATAGTGTTTTTTTTATTGAATTTAGCAAAAGAAATACTAGAAAGCTTTTTTTAATTTATTTAAATTCTTAAAGGTTAGAGTTTTCATGAAAAAACAGGAGAAATAACTAATAATACTACATATCTATCCGAAAAAAAAGGCCCTGACCTTCCCTGATC
>DWHQ01001721.1:0-10374 GCA_018247955.1 Eurytides marcellus marcellus | reverse complement strand
TGATTATACACGCAATATGGATAGAATATGCATTCGATGTACATATATCGACGGCAGAATGCAGAAATCTCGTATGTCGAAAATCTCCTAAAACAATGAAGTATTAACTTTAGTGAAGTGCTTACTTTAGGATATTCCCGTTAACTGTTTCAGTAAGGTTTAAAAAGAAAGATAATATATATACATAAGAAAAATATGTTCTAAATTTCCACTTACAGTCGTTATGAACTTATGAGTTATGAATTTTTTAAATCGTTTTTGGCTGTGGTGTAAAGTGGGATTTTTCGAGATACGACAAATTCGCTTAATACCGTCGATGTATTCTCTCCATATTCAATAGCAGTAGCCACTTTGGCAGTGTCATCCTGGTAAAGTACCATATCATTGGATTACTGTGTGTTGGTTTCAAGGTCAATGCGGTCACCGTGATTACTGGACGTAGAGATATCCAAGATCTCATGTTGACATAATTATTGGACGTAGAGATATAACATCCAAAATCTCATGGTGACGAGCGTAGCGCGGAGCCAAGCAAGTTCTGTATGATGTTGCGTTATTAAGACAGGCCTGTCACTTATCATAAGTAACCCGACATTCTCGTCACTTTATATCTTAAAAAAAAGTTTAGTAATTCTAACAAGTCAAAAAAAATATGTCTTCTGAGTCAACTAATCCTTAATAAATGTTGATCTGTTGGTTGCGGTTTACGTAGCCACGCATATAGCATCTATAATTTTTGGAATTAATATATTTCAGTGGGGGGGAGTTATATAGACTTTTTTCCGGAAAACTATCTTTTGTGCCATGAACCTTTGATCGATTTACCAAGTTTCCATTACAATAAATAATTTAGGAACTTGTAAAGGACAAACAAAACAAATATAGATTTTTATATATAAGTAAACTTAACGCTGTTGTACAGCGTAAAGGAAAAAGTGTACGGTTTTATTATTTGTTACTTGGACTGCTTATAGAATGAAAAGTTCTTTGTAATTATGATATATAGTCATACAAATGTTCGTTGTTATTTAAAACTAGCTAACGTTGCAGATGTAATCCTGCAGTTATCAATCAATATCTAAAGAGCTGCTGATATGTTTGAGATAAAACATGCCGTATTTTTTTTTATTTAAGAGAGCAGCTTCACGCTGGTATAAGTTTTATTAAAATCTGTTTAGGTCTCAGAGTTTTTTCAGTACAATCATACAGACACCATTTCAACCCCAATAATTATTATAGTAGTAGGATAGTAGATAACATAAGCTCTGATTTCATGTTATCGACATGTGTAGTGAGTCACCTACACTTTTAAAATTTTATCGGTTTAGATATTTTTTTTTTGTGTGACGACGGCATATATATTATGCTCATGGGCGTAGTGATACTTAACCACAGGGTAGTGCCACTTAGTCTACTCAAAAAGGAATATATTATAAGCATATTAATAATCTATCTTATGCCTATGCAGCTCAATGTCATTATAGGAAAAAGTGACTTCGTACCGTTTTTAAAGCATTTTTCGCTTATAAGTGTTTTAGGTGGCATACTTAAATTATATATGGGAGAAGAGTTCAAAATGTTCGTATAATATATGTTAAAAATGTATAAAATAAAATTAGACGTTACGTCTATTCTACAAATTCTTACTGTCAATATCAAATATATAGTTTGTTATAGACATAGATTAGTAATAATCTGCCAACATCTTTATAGGATAGACATAGAATTGGAGACAGAGAGAATATCACTGGTTCCAATTCTAGAAGGACTGAAAAAAAAAAAACACGAGAAATATAAAGATTAACATTAACAACTTAATAAAAAGCCGGGAGCTTTTAATTATATCATATATAAAGTGGTAGGAGACATTTGCTGTTCGCCTGGACCAGCACCACTGAATTTGTCAGTTATTCTACCGCCAGGCAGTAATGTGTAGTAGAAGTAGTAGTAACACCACTATGTCCGCTTTGAAATGTTGCCAGCCTAATTCCTAGCCATAGAGATAGACCATTTGTGGGTGAAAAATGCAGCGCAACATAGTTGTCATCACTTTGTTGTCGTCACTTTGTTCCATAAAAAAACTATTTTGTAGCGGTTTTATGCTATAAAATAAACCTAACTTATATTAACTTGCCAGACCCTCATTTAACAGATTAGTATGGATGATAAAATATTTGTCTCTGTTGCTAATTGATTCCACGATTCAAGCGTCTTCAACTTACTGGGCCAGTTGAGTCATCAAATTTAATAGAGTTGCAGCTGGAGTAAATATTTTTTAACTTTTGTTTATCATGCAAGACTATATATTCACTTTCTAATCCAACTAATCTAACTGATCTGTGTCCTGATGATGCTTCAGTCAGTCGCATTGGACTCAAAGCAGTAATATCATGTACAAGATATTACACTAAACATCACGTGGGATCTTAGTCACACATCAACCAATCTGTGTTAAGATATTCTAGAATACAACCGAATAAATAAATATAAATCAAGGTCATACTGGGCTTAAACATTTTCCTTTCCCATTTAACTTAGATTATGTTACAGCTTATAAAATTGTTTGAGGGTCATAAAGGGAAAAAGATAAAAAAGACGAAGATATGTGGTCGCTCACGGCAGGTTTAAATTAGTGATGTGATACATAGAAATGTGCTATCTCACATCTTTGGGTGACAAGCAGAGCGCAGTGCAGTCTAAACTTCATATCCGTGATTTCACGCGTGTTTTTTTTAAATGATAATGACGAGACGCTACGCTGGCAACATTATCCTTCAAACTAGAACACGTAGTGCCTTTACATTACTGTCTGGCGACAGAATAACTAGTGATGCAGAAGTTCCACCCCAGACGGACTCTGTAAAAGATTTCTACCGTTTATCAGATTAGAAATGTATCTATAAAATAGAGGAGATGGGAGGAAGGGATGATTAGCAGGAGGGCAGGGAGGGGGATGAGCCACCGACCACTTCAGTCACCAGACGAAACGTGGAAGAAAAAACACTTCGACTTCAGGCCGATTTTTATTGTGAAGTCGTGGGTGGTACTTATCCGGTTCGAGTCGGCCCATTCGATACATACCAAATCGTACCAAATCGATAATTCCTATCAGGTGTGACACTAGTCTAGTATTTGATTCTCAAACAAAAAGATGTATATCAAACAAGAACGCTCGGATTTTGGTATTTCCTCCATTAAGAATGACCTAATCACGGACGAGCCTACAGGAAAATGGAATGGGAACAGCTCATATCGTTAGGTAGTTAGCAAAACTTATTTGCGGTCGACCCAAGTAGGTTAATTTAGTGTGTGATATTAAATTCGATCTTTTTAGTTATCAGTAATATTGTATGACCAAACACTATGGGTCCTATTAACTGAGAATTTGTATAGTTGCTAAGCGGTAAAGATTTCGTTTTTTCTCTTATGAACTGTTATTATTAATTTTCTTGGTGTGATGAGCTTATAAACCTGTTATAAGCTCATCAGCTATAGATATAATACAAAATCTGTCGGGTTGCATCGGTGTCTTGTCTAGTAGGATAAAGTTGCTTATTCTCTAGATAAAATGAAGTACTATAAATATTGCTTATATTTTCTTAAAACAGACAAGTCTTTGGATGATTTGGCCTACTCATACACCAGAAGACCATCTACTCTTGACTCTTTCAGAGCCATACCTATAATATAATAAAATTTTCCACCTCGAAAATGCGTGTCTGTATGTTTGTAACTAAAAATTAGTTAAGTTAAAAATTAGTAATAACGATTCAACCTTACCCGAATGTCAATTAAATTTATATCCAAGAAGCTGATTCCTTAACTAAATACGCATTATTTATCTCAATCAGATCAGCAGTTCTTGGAATATCCATTGAAAATTATCTGACAAAGTTGGCTAGTCAGCAATCTTCTAAAAGTAATTCTTTAAGAAGTGTTCCTTTTACGTTGTAGACTTATCTGCAGAACCTTAGTTGTTGGTGCAGGGGTGCAGGTTATTCAACCGCCTAGCTGTCATGTATAAGCACTAGCATTATTATGTTTTGGTTTAAGGGTAATGTCTCCATTATCATTACTAGTCTATGCCTAGACTTTACCATGATAAATCGCTGCGTGATGAGTAGAGCGGTGATCGAAGCAAGTTTGAACCGAACTACAATGAACAGTTAATAATGTTCTGTGGTTCCATTCGGACGTGTCCCATATTGCTTGTCTTCTCACTTTATCGCATAAAAAAAGTCGAAGTAATAATATTGAAGAGTAACGCTTAGCATTTAATTCCTTTAATTACCATGGTAAAGCTGTATATTATTAAGCTATGACAGCTAATTTTCCTGCTGTACAATTTTACAAAACTAATTCGTTAGTTCTAGACGTTTTGAACTAAGCGCAACGCTCGCTTATGAACTACACAAATTTTAGTTTGCGCTTTTCACGTAGAGATATAAGATGTGCACATCTCTATGCCATAAGAGAGCCATGGTAGCGTGTGCCGAGTGCTAAAAATCACTTTTTATTCAATATCACTAAACAAACTGAGTTCACCACGGTGCAGGAACGAATGAGTCTGTTAATTCATGATTAACAACTTTAGATTAGTAGTGTTTATTTACCATGTGCTCAACGGTAAAGGAAAAAATGGTGAGAAAACTGTCATATCCAAGAATACAAAAATTTTACATATTTTAAGTCTGCAGTTTGGGGTCTATGGGCCTTTTGTAAAGAAGTGACCTGTGACTAGGTGGGGCACATATCGATGGTAGAAAGCGATTTTTTCGTATCTCGAAAAATCCAAATTTACACCATAGCCAACAAACGAGTTCAAAAATTCATAACTGATATATTTATAACGATAGAAAGTTGAAATTTGGAACGGTTTTTGTTATGTACATATATTATCGTTCTTTTTAAACCTTACTTGATACAGTTAACTGGAATATCCTAAAGTCAGTACTTCATTGATTTTGGAGATTTTCGAGATACGACGTATCCGTTTTCTGCCGTCAATATAGACTGTCACTTAACAATCTTATAACAAACAAATTAGTTGTGTATTTGAGCCAGGCCAACGTAAAAATTATCTATGCTTTTATTATTTCGGTAAAGTGCCTGTTGCTTGTGTTGATGGTAGCAATAAGCAGCTTTTACTTACAATAAAGTCAACATATTTTTATTCATTGTAGGGGTAAGGTAACTTACTAGGGGTAAGGGTTGAAATCCAAAAAAAAAAAAAGAACCGCTGGATTTTTGTGGGGTATGGTTAATATTAAACGTATAAATAACAGAGAAGGTAATCTAAATATGATGAATAGTCATATATACCGTCTAAATAGCTTCCCAACTTTTAATTTGGACTACCGCCCCATTTACAAAAAAAAAATCCAAACCTTTTAAATAATAGTAAATTATACCAAAGTCAAATGTCTGTCCATTGTCTATAATTAATCTGAAATTAAAAATTAATTCTCTCTTACCATCTCTAATCGCTTCCTTGAAGACTTCGAGTACCCGCTAGCCGTTGGGGACCTATGATCTAGATAAAACATTGGGCGATTTTTTAAACAATTAAATGACGGGTGTATGATAAATAGTGATTTCTTATCACTGTAAAAAAAATAGCGATGGCGTGGTGTCTTGTAGACGTCGCAAAGTACTATCGCTAACAAACCTAACCTCCTCTCTTTAGTAGAAACGCTAGTAATTTCATCGCAGGTTTCAAAACTTTGTGTAAGGAATGCGGTAGTCCCGTTAAAAAAACTTTATATCAAATGTACACAAGGATACATTGTCACCCTACTACGATAGTATAAGACGTGTTGGTTATTAAGTCGCGGGTATAAGGGATACATTTACTATATCTTCGCAAACATAGTTGCCGATTTAAATTACTTCAACGTAGTCTTTTCATAGACGTATTTCGAATTCCTCAATATGTACAATCTACTACAATCTATTTATTTTTGGTCGTTGTCTTTGCCACTAAAAGCTTTAATATTCCATCGCCAAGAAATTCTATTTTACATTTAAATACGACCCGGGTGTGTGTGGCTGTGAGAATCATTTTTATCAAAATATTTTAACGTTTTTTTGTTTCAGGCTGTGTCACATCTCAGTATGGTATAAGGTAAAATATTTCCATTGTGTATTTTCTTAAATTTAAATTTCGTAATAAAATTATTAAAGATCATTTAACGTATCGAAGACTGTTGTTTATGCTCTGTCGTTGCGTTTTAGACAAACGAACCAACAAACAATCTGACACATTCTATTTCTCCTCCTCCCCTTCCAAAAATTTCTACTTTAAAGACGGGCAAGAGATTTGCAAAATGGTCAACATTGTCCATGGGCAGCGGAAAATAAATTAAAGCTAATACAGTTATAATTATTCACTATCTGGTGTACCGCTTCGTAAGATGTCATCACGTTAATACAAGCAAGTATTCGAACGCAGAGTGACTAAGATAAAATTCTGATCACCAACTCGATTTCTATCCGAAAGTATCATACTAACTGATACTGGATGCGTCGCATTATTTACTTTATGAGGCAAAACCGGTAAATTAGTTATCTATGATTTAATCGTGGCGACAGTCCGCATGCCGTTGTGAAAGATTGTCACCCTACTAGCCGGCAGCCATTGCTTACCTACCAGCAGTTTCCTTTCCCTGTCCAAGAGAAAACTTGCTTTCCTATCTACTGATCCAATGCATAGTGATGCTCGTGTACATTGACCTGCATCAGTGTTTATGTTTTATAAAAACTCTTCGGGTTTTCTTTATATTGTTTCGAATAACTTTACATTGGTAAATTATCATTGGTTCACGAAAAGAGAAGAATATTGCAAAGTTTTTTGCTCAAATGGTGTCGTAATTTAGAAATTAAAACACATTACAACATTTATAAATTAGTTTCATATTTTTAATGTTATGTTTTTTTCTTTAGTGAATCCTATTGGTTTATTTTGTTTGAATTTACCACTAGAGTATTTTTAAGAAACGAAAAAAGTAACCTCAAAAACACGCTCACCTGAAATGTATTTATGCGTAATTGACTCTCTTATTCACGCCTTGTACCGATAAAAGAAATTCTATTAACCCAAAACGAAAATATGTCACAAAGTAAGGCCGATTTTCCAGAGAGTTTAATATTTTATAAGCGATATATTTAAACTGGTCAGTGTACTAGGACGGACGACGGAGTTAACAGAAAAAAAAACTGAATGTCATGCAATCAATTGGGCAGAAGATACAGATACGAAAAAAAAAACTGCTCACTAACAAAGCGACGATTTTTTTCTTCCCCATCGAAATAATCAAGTTAACAAATCGCATTATAATTTTTAACGCTGTTCATGTCTTTTTAAAATTTCAACGAGATGGCCATCCATATGATTTTCTTATATCTTTCTCTTTTTCGCTTACTTTAAACAAAATTAAATAATGAGTATATATTTCAATTATTTGATTTTAAATTTTATATTTATATCATAATTTATTTAACGATGTATAGACGTAAAGATTTCTAATATTTACGCGGATATAACATATTGTTAAAATAAAATTGATTTATGGATTTTACCACGTTTAATTTGATTCCTAATTCTCCACTTTTAAAACACCATTGAGCCGAAGGAGTCTGTCCCGAAACCATTAAGTTATTTATTTAACAAAGATAAAGCGAACATTCCGTCAGCAATATTAATTTCATAGCGCTCAGTTTCATCTTTTAGTTACAGGCGTTAATAATGGCGGGTAAAATTATAAACATTATATTTTTTATGAGAGTGGGCCAAGGTAGTAAGCAAACCGTCAACTAATGGTCACCTCTTTTCTAATCAAAAGGGTCCTGATTACATAATTCATGAAGAGAAATTCTATTAATGTTGTAAATAGGAGCATAAGTTAGTATGATAGTGTGTTTACATGTTTGTTACATGCGATTCACGCCCGTTAAATTAAACGGATTTGGATGAAATTTGATTAACCGATATTTTATAACCTAACACATACGTATATTCTGCATAAATACTTTTGTAGGACAATCCAGAGCAGACAGAAGCTATATAATATACAGGTATATTAGGATGTTCCATTTATTTCGATAAACACATTTTTCTTCCCTTGATTGACTGGATAAATATGATTATTTTAAACATTTTTTTGTGGCCGTAATTTTAGTCAAGATTCATTTCTTCTGTACATAAATAAATATTTGTGTAGAACTGCAACAATTTAAAAACTACTTGATCAGTCACAGAATATAGTTATTTTCAGATACTTGACTTTTAATTTGAAAAGAAAGAAGGTAATAAATAATTTTCAAAGTAATAAAACTAAGTTTAACGTATTTTAACGCATTTCGAACTCGAAAACTTTAACAGTTTTAATAGCCATGAAAAGAGAAATTTTCGATGTACCAGGCAAGCAGAAGTTGCGTAAAGATTGTAGCGAACTCCGAGTCGAAACGACCAATAGACCATTCGTTTTATGGGTCAGGCATCGACGAGGGAATAAATTGAAAATGCTAACTTCTGAATCAGTCGCGCGCGGTTATGAAATACGTCGTATAATTGTGGGTTTGGTACAATTTAGCATAAGGTGCGATTTGATATGGGTCGCACCTGCCGACTTCTTACTTCACAGGTTGCTAGAAGGTTGAACGGTGTGGCAGCTTCGAAAAACAACAAACAACTCTCGAGTGTTTTTTTTTTCTTTTTTTAGAAAATCCCAATTTATTCGAGTTTTATATAAGTGACAATATGTTGAAAAACCGCGGGAGGTTTTTCAACATATTGATAAAATAAAAGTAATATAACCAATTACTTTTGCGGGATAGATATCTACTATCTACATTATGAATTTTAAAGAGTGTTTGATGCTATGATACTTGTTCTTCCTTCTGTATAAATATAGATTAAAAAGCTTTTAAGACAGAAATTGACAACTATTTTCACTCCGGACAAATATTAAAAAAGTAGAAATAATAGGTAAGTCATACTGAGTGAAAACGGAAGAGATAGAAGAAATTAAATATTAATAAATAAACTAAAAACTACCACAATAACGACTACACTTAAGCCATCTAGTTTTATTTTTTTTTTAACTGATTTGTAAAACAAAAAAAATATATATGAATAAAGTTAGTGATGTTTTCCACGACTGTACCCGTGTTATTAGAGACTTGGTTCAAGCTCGTAATAGTTTAATAGTTCCGCATCTAGAATGTTTCATTTTCTACTTATTGATGAAAGTATCCTCCGCAGTAATAATTCATTACGTTACTCAGAACCACGTGTAGAAACGATTAATTATGCAGTAAACAAATAAAAGGTTTAATAAAAAATGAACTTTAGTTAACGATTAGAACTTTAGATAAATGTTCACATGCCTTTATAACTTTAAATAAAACATCAGTTGAAAAATCAAAATGGCGTAATCATATTTGCCGTCGTCAGTCATATCTCATCCATATCGTGTTCATATATTCATATTTCTCGAATAATTTATAGGATATTAAAATACGCTTAAAATAAGGCTTTTTCGTACTGTTCCACATACATGCTACATCTTGCTTCAAATAAAATCGATCTATACACTTTATCGCGTTAAACTTTGCTGTTTATTTCTTTTTACCACGATTAAATAAATTTTGCACGGCTGAAAATAACTATAGGTCATACTATCTGTAAGGTAATTCGGTAGTAGTATTTTTTTTAACAATTAAGTGTTAAATTAAAGATTATTATTACAGAAATTTAATTTAATAGCAGTCTTCCAATAAACGGATCTATATAAATGGAAATTTAAAATAAGATCGGTGTCTTTGACACTGGAACATTCATGGTCAAATGACTGTCGGGAATTTAAATTAAAACAATTGAATATTAATCAGTTAAAATCCAAAAATGCCACTGCATTACTACATATTCAGTTATTATATATAGCAGTACATATAATATTAGATAATAGTAAAGCATTTGAAGTGTTAATTGAATTATAAAAAACGTTTATTTTTCGGGGTAAATATTGTTCTGAAGA
Organism: Eurytides marcellus marcellus; assembly: GCA_018247955.1. Lineage (NCBI taxonomy): Eukaryota > Metazoa > Arthropoda > Insecta > Lepidoptera > Papilionidae > Eurytides > Eurytides marcellus. The sequence continues at coordinate 337 of DWHQ01001721.1, read as the reverse complement.
ATCAGTACAATATCTGATATGAAAAAAAACTTTTCGGTGCAAGTAATTTTTATGTATTAGTCACATATTTCAAGGAAACCATACATGATTATGTTTTCCACGCGTTGTATTGAGAACTCACTGGAATCGATCAATCGTGATTTACGAAATTCTATTTGAATAATTTTATGACATGCCAAAGAATAAGTTACATTGAAGTAAGTTGCAAAAAATGTTCTTTAAATCTTTTCCAATTTATGAAGTTTTCGAAATATGACCTTTATAAGCTGGTAGTTTCTCTGTGTCTTTTAACTTAAAACAAATAATTTATAAATAACATAAACACTCCGAGATGAAG
>DWHQ01001720.1:0-10379 GCA_018247955.1 Eurytides marcellus marcellus | reverse complement strand
CTCCTAAAATGGAATAGAGTTTTCCCTTCATATATTAATGAAATTATAATTTATTAAAATAAAGTAATTAAAATGTGTTTACACTTTCTGTCTTTGAATAAACTAGACTTGCATTAACATTCCCATGCTATGGAAAAGAAAGGCAAACAATGGAAGCTGGGCTTATCGCTTCTGTGTTAGCGGAATCGAATCAATCAATGGAGGGAGGTGTTATAAGAGATATATTTCTAAAGCATCCCTTATCGCTGTGTACATATCATTAGTAATGCAAAATAATGGGCTACGGACACCTCGTGCCGTTTGCGCGCTGATGATTAATGCCGTTCCCCATTAATTCTTATTTTTGATGAGAAATTTGACTTGTGCTGTCAGGCGCCGGATCCAGATTAATATTAGCTGACTCTGCAACTTGTATTATAACAATGTCGGGCGCTCCCCGGTTACGTAATGTTCCTCAGTCGTCTGCTTCTTTTGAGGTGAGAATGAGATGGAGCTAATATCGTTTGCAATTTTTTTGTTTCTTTAAAAACTACAATAAATTTAGTAGCAAAGCAATAAGATAAGAAAATATTTTAGCGTGGTTTCTTTCCGATTCTTCTCTGGTCTTGGCATAATTTGTGAACCATTGGAAATTTTCGACGTTCATAAGTGCAAGCAATAAAGCAATAAATTGGATAGAGATATTTTGATTTGACTTGAATGTTTACGTGTTCTATATACTTCACCCTTTTGTTACTGTTACTGAAGTACATCAGTATAAGTAAAACATTCGTGACAGCATACGGCCTTTCAGAAGATTTAAATGAATTACTAATTAATATTACTGTAGTATTGAATTTTGTGTAATGCAAATTCAATATTAAGAATACTTTTAATTGGTCAACCACCCTGGTATTCCTGAATGCCACGTTCACACATAAAAAATTGTCTATCTACAAAAACATATCATTGCATATCAAAGGCACGGAACGAATAGTTCGGTACACCAAGGGAACTATCCGAATAGTTTTCACCGGTAAAAGGGCGCAGTACAAAGAGCTACATAAAATGCCGGAACGACCGCATCGGCGACAAACTCGGGAGGTATTCGGAGGGCCGACAGCGGTGACTCGGCACCCTTTATACGCCCTTCGCATATTAGCCTAGTGAAAATCAAAATTCTACGCGTTATTAATGATACGACGCCATGACAGTCGAAATATCTCGTCGACTGGAGCGCCAAAGGCGGGAAATCGCTCGCGGAAAGATTATAAATAAATACGAAGTCACCAGATGTGATCCGTTAGTCATTCATAATGGGAGCCGATGAAAAATCATAGAATATTCGAAGGCATTCAACATCTTTATCTCGCGAATACAAGAGTTCATTTTATGACCATTAATTTCGCCTCCGCCGGGGTGTTTTATCAACGGCTGCGAGCTCTGTCGCGCGTCTCATTAATCAAAAGCATTTGTTTACAACGAAGGGAATTTGATTTGATTAAAATAATTCGCAATATCCTTGATAAATATCACCCTCGGTCTTCGTTTGATCTTGGCTGAAATTAATGGTGGAGGATCCAATCACGCTAGTGTCTCGACGTCAACATCTTATGGTGTTTGCTGAGTTTTGTCGAAAATCTATCCGCAATGTATTCTGTACACTGTTTGTTGTTAAAATCTAAATTTTTGTTTTTTTTTTATTTCGAGATAGGTCAAATGCACAATTAATGAAAATGAATATGTTGTGCAATTGCTTCATAAAATGCACGCAAGTATCTTATATATGTATGTATAAACATGACGGTCTTGACATGATCAATGAAATTATATTATGATATTAATTTGTTTTACGATAACATTTGTGTTGTAACTTACTCCGAACATTTACCATTCACATAAAGTTACTAGAAATAATTACATAATACGTTAATGGATACAATTACAAAACAAGTACAGGATCATTGTTATAAATAAACGCTATAAAAATTGCTTGGTTTAAATGTGTACAGATAGACATAAATTTTTCTTTCAATATATTTTTAGAAGTTAAACGCATTAGGCCAATACAAAGATGTGATAATGTATGATCCTCTTGCCTTCAAGAATAATTGTAATCTTTTTCTTTTTTTTTCTCTGTTATGTGAAACCGCTGCCACCATTGTAAGATAGTAATATCTTGTGTTATAAGGGATTTACAAATAGAAATTTCGCACGGACAAACGCCCAGATCATGAAAAATTATCTGCAGTTCACACAAATTTTGTTTTTCGGGTCGGAATCGAACCCACAACTTGGGACGCTGAAGCCAATAGCTACTGCGCCAAACGGGTCATCAAATCTGATGATAGGACACACGTGAAGATTGTTTCTTTATTATTTATAGAGTAGGAGGTAAACGAGTTTAGAGTAGGAGGTAAACGCTGCTTATGGACATTTGTAACATATAAAGACTTGTAAAAGCGTTGCCAGCCTTTAATTTGGGAATAAGCTCTCTTCTTGAAGCAGAGAGCTTGTGGTACAGAAAATGTATAACATCAACAACATGATACCTTGTTTTGCGTTACGTTCGTCACAGATCTAATGTGGTATATCTTTATCTACATCCAGTAAATACGTTGGAAATCTGCCATTAAACCCTGAAAACAGCAATGTTTGAATATTACTGCTTGGCGGCACAAAACCCAAAAATGTTATGGTATTCACTAAGACGAATCATGCTAATTAGTCCTTTGTTTTGAGAATAAAGAACCAGGCTCTGCTTAATCCATCATTTTGAATATATATTTTAATTACTACCTAATACTCGGTCGCTAACTTATACAACTAATGCCGACAATATCGTAGTAGGGTGACAGACACGCTAACACAAACGACGAACGGTCTTGCCTTGAATCTGATAGAAAGAAGAATGTGGACTAAGAGAGTTGCGTGCATCTCTAATACTAATGTAGGCCACTTGATTAATTTCCTCGATCGCAGTGAGCGACATCTAGCGGCACCCTTTCGATCCTTTAAACCGGAGCAGCGTAGGGTCAACAGACAGTTACTGGTAAGGGGCACGGTGAGTAACGAGCGACGTCAAACCGATGTGTGCCCGGGCCCCCGTTCCCGGCTCAGCCGGGCCGCGATTAAGCGACACTAATACGATCCGAAACCGAAGCCGAGCGCAGCGGCGGATAGATCCCGACGATTTGTCGACTGCTAATTGAGTCTGCGACTGATTTAATGCGATGATCCGGCCCGCCACTCCGGCTCAATGCAGGGGATGCAGAGCCGGCTATGAACGACACAGCTACAGTTACGCACTTCATAGAGAGACTTCTCTGTCCACCCATTTAATTTTAAGTTTTCTTCACCCAATGCTCTAGTCGCTAGAGCGAACCTATATATATCCAAAAGTAGATGGTGCTGGTAAAATTAATTTAACACTTAAAATTTAATGAGTTTTATTGTGATTTTACTTTTTAAGTTGAATCACATTGGACACAAGTTTTACAACACTTAAAGTATTGTTTCCGTTTCTATTAGGAATATTTTTAACATGAAGAAAGATTTAATTAAAACTTAGTTTCAAATGATGAACTACATTTGCATATTAATTATTACTTCTTATTCTATGAATGTCTGTCTAAGTAGTTCTAGTACGTATTTATTTACTTACCTGCTATTGCTAATTTACATTTACATTTAAACACGTCATGGTATAATAAATTTCAATAAAAACAAAACTCCCATGATGAAGATGAGTGTTTTACGCTGTGAAACGATAAAAAGTCCTTTACAATGTTGACATTATTAAAGGTATCTTAAAGGGCCCGAGCGGCAAACAAAATATCATTATAATAGCACGGCTGAGTAGACATCGGACAAAAACAGAGCAAACAGCATACAACAAATTATATTAAATCAGAGATAATCCTGTCAATTAATTGGACTTAGCTTTGGGAACCGGTCCCCACGCATGCGCGTATCGAGATAATGCGCGATGAACTCAGCGGCTGTTTCGTTCGAACGATTCTGCAAAGTTTTCGCTAAGTGAATAAAGTCGAATAAACTTTGTTGGCTTCTTCGAAACACTGTCTTCTCTTGCTTACGTTATAAATGCGAAAGTGTATTTGCTAGTTCTTGATCAAAGGATTGAAATAACTTTAACATAGACGTATTTGAGATGAAGAAAATTTTCAGGAACTGAGCTTCAGTTGAGCGAGGCCGACATCCGTCAATATGTGTTTCTTGAAAGATGATAAAAACAACACGAAAGACAAGAAGTGGTAAATAGCGACGATCATAATTGCTTGATATTAATCTCACTTACGTTTGTAACATATTGTAAGAAGCAACTGTTACCTTGTTCATTTTATGATAACAAACGGCGTAGTCACAACGTGGTGACCGCACATCCGACTTTTTGCTGCCGCCCTCGTGTCATGAAGTGACGTTAATTTACGTTTCGTTATATTTAATTTCTAAAACGCAATAGCGTCGCATGCACGCTTTATAAATGCATTATACACAGCAAGAACACAAAGCTTTACTTCGTTTAAAAAATAATTGCATGTAAGATTTTGTTTCATATTTATCCTTTAAAATAGTTTAAATATGTAGGTATTGTTATCAAACAAATTTATTTCGACTGTTTCAAAACAACCTGTAACTATTTATTCAAGGGTATTCGTGAATCAATTTTATTTCTAATAAATACCTTTGCTACGTGTGGCGTTTGTTTAATATTTCCAAAAGAAAAATTGATTTTGCCAGCAGATATTTAACCCGTTTTTTTTATTTCGCTTAAACAAAGACCCCATTTTCCTCTTTTTCCCACAAACCGAACCTGTGTATGTCAAGAATCATAGCGATCCATTGCTTCAATGCTGTGATAAAAAAGGACAAGACATACCAACAAAAAACATTCAGGTTTATAATATAAGTGAGGGTAAACCGATCACTGTTATGTACACAGTTTAAAGATTCGTCAGTTATTTTGTTTCGATAAAAAAATCACTATGTTATTTCTTTAAAAGGCGCCTAATCCCGCGCCCGCGGGGCGATCCTCGGCCTGACAGTGACACATCGCTACACGGCCCATGTCCGACTGTAATTCCATCCGACACTCGGATCTCGTATAAACGGATACGCTTAACCGACGATTCTACAGTCAATTAAAAAGCTTTAGTTTTCCGATCGAGCACCGGGGGAGACTATAGAAGCCCGATTAAGCATTACATTCTTATTAAATAAAACTTATTTTTACATTTTATTGAGTTTTACTATGTTTTATTCTTCGAGCGTCTCCTAATCAAATTTACCCATAACAGCGCTGTTCTATTCAATGTTTTGAATATACCAAAAATTCCCAAGCTCAAAAGGCCTTACTTCTCAATCTTCTAAAGGGAATCTTACGCAACGTAAACGATAAAGAAGGTATTGTTTTTAAAATGCGTCAATTCTTATCTTTTTTTAGTCAACCGTTTAATTTAATCACTGCTCTATTGGTCCTTCAAGAGTGTACCAAACGAATAATTTAGGGTCAACGTGGACGCATTATATTATTTTCGTAAGGAATTAGTCTCAACAGAGGTGGCGATGAATTGCATTGGTTGAAGAACCTTTTCAATTTGCTGTCATCGCTTAACCCTGAATATTATATTCGACCTAGTAGAGAGGATGCTTATGTCCTCATCATTCAAATAAAATGATGTCATTTTGTCGAGCGGGCACATCGTTTGAGAACGTGTGCTAAAAGTGTGTGTTTTTTTTTTTAATAAAGTGCAAGGCGAAATGTACAATTCATATACCTGATAGTTAACGACACGCTGATAGTAACAGAACAGTGCTACACAGTACTTTGGACGTTGGCGACATTGCCCTTTAAACTGGGACGCATGTGATTTTGCACATCACTGCTTCGCAGCAGAATTACAGGTAATAGTGTTTTATCACCCCAGAAGGACTCTGCAGAAGAGTCCTTCAATAAAAATAATCTTACACGTAATATAATATTTCGTATCGTATTTACGTATAATATACATTTTACATATAATATTTCATAAAATGGGGATGGGGGAAATTTGTCCAACTCACTGTCACAGCTCGGAGATTAATTCAATTTTGTTTTGCGACGCGTCTGTGATCTAAATCTGTGACAAGTTATAGTTCACACTGAACACCTTTCTCTTTATTTTTAATGACATGTTGATGATAATGAATAATTTTCAATTCAGACCATTACGAACACATGCATACGTCATTTAATTTCTCCTCCCAAGTAATACTTATTCAAGGTGACAAAGAGGAAAATTGTTATCAATATCGCGGGCACTTAGGGCATACGTCGTATCGTTTCTCTTTCAACGATTTAAATCTTTTATGCACCAATTCGGAGTGCTTAAAGCGGAGTCAAAATCGAGCATCGCTCAGACCGCGCCGATCAATCACCATCCATTAAAGGCGAAAAGAAAAGCGGCTCCCCCGACCGCTGGCCCTCGGATTGGCCCAATTTACATGAGAGCCGCTTTTTCCTCGCATCGAGATTAGCCCCCGAATGAGTTTGATGAATTGTTCGCACCCCGCGCTCCCCCGCACTCGGCGAGCGGTCATTTGTTAAAAATACACCCGATCCACGGATCTAATTGTCTCCTCTAATTTCACACTCCCCCATGATATCTGCTTGTCGTTTAAATTAAGAACGAGCTCTGCGCTTTGTTTTTATTCGCACGTTTTCAAACGTTTTCAACCCTTGTTTCTTTTATACGTTGGTGGTGATCACAGATTCAAAAAAAAAAAAAATCGACCGAACTCAAGGAAAATATTCCAGTATGGGCTACTAAGCGTCAACTTAAAATTGATAAATAATTAAAAACTCGATTATTGTTTTAAATTTTTAGAATTTTTTGTTTTTGTAATTTTTTTAAGGTAAGTATGTATTTCCCTTACCTTTCGAGATGTTTTACGATGTCTTCGTAAGCCGCTCTACAATTCTCCCAAATACCAGATCTGTTGACAAAGGAAATAAAATAAGAAAAAATGAAGAAGGCACAAAATAAAAATAATGAAAGATGACTGAAAACAGAACATTCATATTGTTAAGAGATTTCAAAGGCAAAACTTGCAACAAAGTGTCCGTGGGTAATCAAAATAAAAGTTCTCTAGTGAAAGGGTTCCAATGTTAAAGGAATAATTATGAGCACTCGATATTAAATGTTCCGTTGGGTTGGCGAGGGGCAGGAGAAATTAATTATGTTTTTAAAACAATCGCCTATATTTGTGCCGTGGCAACTCATGCGTGATCGTTGAAATTGTTTCCCGATTACTTGGGCTCTTTGTTTTTCATTAAACTTTCCTACGCCTCTTGGACAAGGAGCGAATCGTTAAAAAACATTAATCAAACAATTAATCAATGAAAAATGTCAATGTCCTTATTTGAATAGAAAAAGAAAGGATAACGTCAGGCTATAGACAATAAATGTTATTTTATTGATGATACGAGTATCATATTAAGTATTTTAGAAGAGTTATTAAAAGTTTTTGTGGTTCGTTAAGGTTTATTATAGAGAAATTTTACACTTTTATCAATGAAAAGTTTTCATTCAATAATACATTTTATGTGTGTAAAATGTATTATTAAGTAAATGTTTTTATAACATTAATTTCCGTTTAAAATCTTGATGCGATAAGGGCATTTTTTCTAGGAGAGAACTGTGTGTGTAACGAAATAATTGTATTATGAACGCTTGGGTCATCTAATGAACCGTAGTTTCCGGCTCTATCGTCATAAAAACGGGAATTATATAAATTGATTTTTTCACGATGCAGTTCTAATCGTGTATGTGGTTAGGCTCGCAGATTTTGTTTGAGAAAGCACACTATTGCTAGTTATTTTACTCCAATAATAAAGTATTACTGTTCTCCAGTTTGAAGGACAATGTTCCCAGAGTAATTACTGGACATTACTATAAGACATATTGTATCTCCGAGTGCCGCGTTCAGGAGAGAGCTTTGCAAGCACTGCTGGGCAAGCATAAAATACAGATAATTGTTCCGGATCTGATATATCAATCTGAATTTTAGTTATGTAAAATGCTCTTATAAACAAGTATATCTACATTTAAATAGAGGCAACTTTTATTGTAAGCAAATAAACAAATTGAACACAACTCCATAAAAATAAAACGTTTGTGTCTAATCTTTGCAAACATTATAACACTGAAAGTTTGAACCTGCCGATGAGTCGATGAGCGTTTTTGAAGTCTTTCGTATTTTGGCGATAGAGATCGTGGCAGCTGTTATGAAAAGTGAAACTCTTGTAGTATTAGTAGTGGTAGGACTTTTCCAGGATGGACAAGAATAGTAGTAGTTGTAGACAAGTATATTATTGCCAATTATTTTATCTTGTACAAAGCAGTAACATTCAAGCGATTCTGTGTACCGATTTGAAGGGCAATTTTCTTGAGAAAGTGATGGGCAAAGAAATCAACATCATCTATCCCTCGGTGATGAGAGACAGTGAAACATATCGCTCGTCGAGAGTGAAGTTTTAGTACTGTTTTCTAAAAGTATTTCAAAATTTATTTAATTGTACTCAGGTGAAGCCTCGAGTCGCCAAGGTATATAAAAAGTATGAGTGACATCATGCTTTCAACGTTGTTTCCCAACATGTGTAATACGGGTATATTGAATCACATGGGGGCAGTAAGACAGTGGGGTAAGTCAAGTGAGCATTGTGGGTCTTCTAACGGAAGTGGGGGCATTCATTGTTTGTACTTTTCTTATTGGATTAACTTGCTTAGGCGTTTAACCTGCCGACAGCTTCGCTGACCCGCTAGAGAGGTTTCTTTTCGTGAACTTAGCGGTGTGTAAGCCGATTTGTGGCTAGATTGCCGATTTCGTTATAAATTGTTTCAGCCTTGAACGGTTGTGGCTAAGCGTTTTTCAAGTGATGGTTTTAGTTAATACTTTTTTATGTTTTTTATTCTTATGTTTTTTTATTAATAAATGATATTTAGCCAGCGCTTTTTGTTTGTTTCGAAATTTATGTAGTAAATTATTTCACTGTATCAAATAATGCATAATTAATTAATAACACTTTATAGTACGTAAATACACGTTCACGTAAGAGTTTAAATTCACAATTGTCTACGGACTTATAGCAGTTGTAATATTTATTATATAATATTCTAATATCATAAAAATGAGCAGTGGCTCTAATACTAATTATAATGGGAGTAAGAAATGGATCCAAATAGCAATATTTCCAGTAGTCGTAATGATGGTTAGTCGTAATGATGGTTATAATTGCGAGGCAGCGTCTGCTAGATGGCTAATTTTTCGATGACTGTTGACTGTTTATTGATCTGTACTTTAATAAAATTCTAGAAGCCAATATGGCATGTTCGTTAGTGACATTAAGGTATCGATTTTCTGTGTTAATTTAAAACTTCAAAAGTGAAGTATGATTCATCCCAATCCAAAACAGCACGATAGCGTCCGCTGGGTCAGCTAATGAAATGTGTGATGTTTATTTGGATAAGGTTAAGTCTATTTTTGTCACTCGTTAACAGGTACCATGAACTTAACAATGCATTAATACCTGCTACACTATACCGTACACATAAATCATCCCCGATTTCCGTTGGTTTATTTATCAATCGTTAAAAACTTAAATAGCTCGTTGTGCGCCCATCGCGACGTGCGCGGGCCGGACAAAATATAACCAAAAGCGTTCACGCTAACCAACCGCGCCATGACAGACCGCCGCAATTTTCATGACTTTACCAATATCCGCTGCAGGTTAGTTTTATCGACTTTAAAGATTTTATTTGACTATTAAAGCAGACAAGGCACGACATGTTAATTAACTCTGCATTATGTTCGTCGCAACCGATGTCGATGTTGATGTGTGTTCTAACAAAGCTCTCGTATTAGATTTTTATTATTTTTACACATGTAAGCTATAGCTGTTCTTAAAATAGCTTAATTTGTGCTATACTCTGTCTAAGGACTTTCTTATGTGAATAATTTTATTAAAAATGTTGCTAATGACAATTGGATTATAAATCGAACTGGAAATTGCCCTGAATACGCCAAATACAATAAACGACAAAAATTAGATTATCACATAAATTCCGTAATACCTAATAATACTATTTCCCCACTGCTTGGCACTGCTTGGTGGACTTCACAAATCTAAGAATTTTGTTTTATCGTTTTTAGGGTCTAAATCATTAATTAAATCTGAATTAAATAGGAGGTTTAAGTCATTAAAGTAATTAAATCTGTTGATGTAAATTGTCAAATTCATTGATACCAGCACAGTTACAGTTAGCCTTACGGATTTGTGAGTGTCAAAGAGCTATTTGATATAGAGGTATTTGATATAACATATTTCTATAACTGTCGCA
>DWHQ01001719.1:0-10382 GCA_018247955.1 Eurytides marcellus marcellus | reverse complement strand
GCTTCATCGGATCACCGAATTCGTGGAAATGCTAGTTTCCACGAATTGGATAGACCCCACGTCCTGCGGGGTCACGCGTGGGAACGTACGTTTTGTGTCAAAATTTTAACGTAATTTCAATATTAATTGAGAGGAAGGAAATTGTCGGCTATTGAGAGATTGTCGGCTATGAGAGATTGTCGGCTAATAGATATTGTCGGCTAAGAGAATCTCTCTTCTAGATTTACTTTCACTAGTATCATAAATTTAAATGTGTTTTGGTTCATCCTTCTTCCACATAGCGCCGGAGCGCTGGTAAGGGTAAACATTCTACAAAATTAAAACTTATATTATTATACCGAAGTATAAAGTTATCGTTTAGTATATATACTAATTAGTAGTATATATATCTTTATTTTTATAGCATATTACTAAATATACTTAAAAGTGGTTATAATGGACTTTTACGTAAAGTTTACATTTTTATTTTTACGTAAAGTTTGCATTTATTTTTCATTTTTTATGGAGTATGTTGACAAACGAGCAAGCGGCTCACCTGATAGTAAAAAATCACTCTGCCCATAGCCATTTGCAACATTAGAGAACTTGCAAATGCGTTGCCAGCCTTTAAGGGGGGAAGTTTTGAAAGACGGAGAAAGAGTGATGATGATAGAGGAGGAAGAGTAGAGGGAGGGGGCGGAAGGAAGGAGAAGTTAGGGAAGGAGAAGGGCCACCGGCCACCTTCATTACCGGACGAAACGCGGAAACAAAAACGCTTCCATTTTACGCCGATTTTCTGTGAGGTCGTGGTACTTACCCGGTTCGAGCCGGCCCATTCAGCAGCGGGAACTGCTGCGTGGCTCTACCACCGCAAATAGTTAATAGTTGTACAATAATAGTTTTATTTAAATAAAGTATTTGTAACACATATATAAATTACAGCACTACAACTTCCTTCAAATAGACTTTAATTGTGCACACAAATCTCACGCGTAAGGGCGCATAAAATGTTTACAAAGTTTCTTTTTACATATAAATATTTAGTTATAAATATAATCAATGTTCTGATTAACAGAGCATAAATCAAACATGTCTCGAGAAAGCAAGTTGGCTATTTACAAAACTATCCTCAAACCAATATGGACTTACGGAATTCAGCTATGGGGTACAGCCAGCAACAGCAACATAGAGATCCTTGAAAGATTTCAGAGCAAAACACTGAGAGCCATGCTAGGAATACCTCACTATGTTAGCAACACATACATACATAAGGATCTAAAAATCAATACAGTGAAACAGGAAATCGCTATGCGTAGTACAAGTTATCAGAAAAGAATTTTAACACACGTCAACAAACTAGTGTCTAAACTTGAAGGTGCAGGAAGTGTCACACACTTTCGATTAAAACGGCATAGTGTACCTACACTTGCCGCTAGATTTAACAGCAAATGACAGGAACTAGCACAGATCCCTTTCGCCAATACAAACACATACAAACCACAACTGAATGGCTTATTGTGTCAATTACAGATCACCAAGTTACAAAAATTATAAGAAAAAAAAAACTAACAGATTAATTGAAATTCGATTCTTAAGATCGTATCTACGGATATATTCAGATATTAGAAACAGAGTTCGTTCGGAAATTGCAAGATCGATAATGACTTTATATATCGCGCAATAATTTCGAACAGCGCAACTGATTTCAGAATACGCCTAGATACTTAATCGAACGGCACGAAATCGAGCTTATCGCTATACGAATAAGGGTCGTTAATAACAGCTAGAGCTCTTAGAATTAAGCTATATCCGAGGTGTAATATCAACGCTTGAGCGCCCCGAGCTATCAGCGAAGCTTATCCGCCGTCTTCTTTTCACTCGCTGAGAATCGTGTTTCTCTCTCTCTCTTAACACAGATTCGCGTTGTCATTTTTGTAAATTGACCTCTGATCCTGGAGTCCGGAGATTATGTTGCGAATTAATCTTAAGGGAAAATCTCTCAAGCTGTCTTCATTATTATGATTCGACTCAATGTAAATTATTTCGCGCGTGTTCGCTTACGTTGTTGTTTTGAAGAGGGAAAGACTTGAAAGTAATAATAGATGAAAGATTATAACTATAGCGTATGGAATGGAGAGACTGCTAATGGACCTGATATTCATTTGTTAAATACTCGACTTTTTTAATTCTCGCAAAATAGAAATAAAATAGTTCATAAATTAGGAATATGAGATTACAAAAGACCTTCTATGACAAAGATGATGATGAAATACTATAGTACTGAATATCGATTTTTTTAATCAACTTAACTAACGCACAGTATTCCCTGTAATGATGGATATAAGTTTTATGAATTAAGTAAATAAATAAATGATTGTTAAGACTAAAACACAGAGATCCTCTGCATTATGCAAAGAAATCGTGTTTTGATAGATAGTTTAAAACATAATTAACATATCAGGTTTTCAAAAAACTAAGAGAACTTTATAGGTAGCCCCAACTGAAACTTAATCCCTTACTTTCACTGCTTAACTTTAACTGTTCCGGTTGGAAGAGTAATATGTCACCAACAAGCGAACGCGTTGTTAGTCTCTACATATACATTTTAGATATCTACTGTGAATTTGGCTAAAATATGATATATTTACGTTTTAGATATCTAAATCTTATCTTAACTGACGTTGATACTTTTAGCCTATGCGGCTCCATAAAGCTTCATCGGCTCACCGTATTCTTTGAAATGCTAGTTTCCACGAATTGGATAGAACCCACGTCCCGCGGGGTCACTTCACGTCCTTCGTGATAAGAATGGCACGACAATGCGAACGCATCTTGCAGGTATTCCGTCAATAGACACAGTTACAAACATGTTTCTTCTTCATGTCTCATCAGCGCAAGCCCGTGGTAAGTGTTAGATGGAAAATTTGCGAAACTATATGTCACTTCCAATCTTTGGACAGACCAAAGTCTCTGATTTTTGTGTCCATCTGTTTCATAGCGACGTACAGCTGTGGCCAGACCAGTGGCTCCCCATTAAAACGTTATGCCACAGTTAATTAAATATTAATTTATTCATTCGCATTCGCTTCGACAAATATTAATTATCTGTACACGAAATCTTATTATCAATTTGACTTATCAATTCCGACCACCCAGGTACGTCATAAAGTTTCACGTGGAAGCTTCTAAAAATGATAAAAACGGTCGTAGTCGCCAAAATAAAAGGTCGCTTTGAATATTTATGACCATATGAATATTATTGACACTGATGTCGGGAAAGTGATCGCTAAAGTGTGTTTAGAAAATGATTTTATTTATCATCTCAGACTAGATGCTTGTCATAGTTCCATATGAAATTTGGTAAGCGGTTGTGTCTCGTTTTTATAATCAAGACTTAAATATAATCACGTGAGTCCGTGATAGCTCAGTGTATGGGCGCTCGCTTTTAATTCGATACACTCGGGCAAACTGAGTTCAAATCCCGGTGCCGGTAACAATGAGTTTGTTAATTTATAATTATCGATTTTAAGTGCTGATTTATCACGTGCTCAACGGTGAAGGAAAACATCGTGAGGAAACCTACATACTTAAGAATTAAATAACAAGTCCTCCAAGCCGCAGTGGGACCGCATAGTTGTTTTTTGTCCTTATACCCTCTGCACAGTGGAGTCCGGTGCCCAGCAGTGGGCCATATATAGGCTGTTACTTAAATATAATCGAGGAAACGGGGACATTATTAGATTATCTGTCTCGTCGACATTAAAATCACTAGGACATTGAGTATACGGTTATAGACTACGTGTGAGGAACGTTTTGCAAGGCGGAAATTAACACTGAGCTAATAAATGAGCGTTCACCTTTTACTGTCCAATTACCGTCCACCGTCGCTAGGTTGACCAATACGAGAGAAAGTGAACACGCTTAGACACTTCATGTTAAAAGAGCTCCATTTTAATCATGTGTACCCAAGCAATATCATAGACTGGCCCGTTGGTGTAGTGGTTGGTGCTCCTGACTGCAAAACCAAAGGTCGTGAGTTCAATTCCCATCCAAAACAAAATATATATGCGATGAGCAGAGGTATTGGTTATGTGTCTGGGTGTTAGTTATCTGATATAATATATAATAGTTGTCTGGTTACCATAGTACAGGCTAGTTTGGGATCAGATGGCAATGTGTGAGATGTCCCATGATATTCAGACTCGTTCAGATTTTCTGATTCAAACGCACTATGAGAATCCTAGAACTACTCTACTTTCTTGTTTCTCAATTCAAAAAAGGAAAAAATATAGACATATAAGATAAATATATAGACAGAGAGGGAGATATAGAGAGATCTAGGGATTACGGATTAGGAGTTCGATAAATCCTAATCTTCAGCTTAAACATTGATATTACCGAGTGCTCTTAGTAATGCTCTAATGTTAAGAACTGAGTTACATTTAATAGTAAGAGGAATCGAATGCTCTGAGTAATAGTATTCCGAGTAATAGTCTAGTTAGTAATGCTCCGAGTAATGCTCTAGTGTTAGCAGCTGAGTTCTCACGCCGTCGCCCACGCGCAATTACGAGAAAATCTTATGCTGTTTTTATATATTAAAGTAAATTCAAAGTATTTACTTATAAATTAAAGTCTTGTGTTAATAACTCACCAGTTCATCAGTTTGTTTGAAAGATTATATATATAATATTTTAACGCGTCCTTCCAGACATTTATTAACATAATATCTATAAATATAAATATGAAACAACAAGTGACGTTTGTCGGCAAGATCGTAAAAAAATTGACATTCTTTAATTATATTTATCGAGTAATAATATTCTACGGCGTTAATCAAGTTTCGATCCGCGTATTTTAATTGCCCTTTAAAGGAAAAACTAGTATCATATCACAAATGTTTATAACTTTATTAAATAGTTTTATTGCTTGGACTTATCTGAACGTTCAGTCTACTTGTGAACGTAGAATCCACAAGAGATGTGATCTCTGAATATATCAGTGATGAAATAATATCTCTAAAATATCTGTGCTCACGAGCAATAAACTTAGTGATTACGGAATCCAAGTATACCTTACTTACGTTTTTTATAATGTAATCATTCCAGATTTTTCTGCTGTTTTATTTTTAGAGTTATCTCTGTTCAAGATAAAATTTTAATAAAAGATTACTTTCTTTTTTCATCTTTTCCCAAAGTCGGATTCACAAACTACTATTGTATTAAGTTAATTATTGAAACTATTTTTCGGTTATATCCTGCAAACGAACCTGCTAAATCCTTTAATATAAAAGGGAAATAAAAATGCATCCGAGCATCACTAAACATTCCCGTTAAATACAATAAACATAAATAAAATAAACATCCACATAATATCGCGATATGTTTTAATAGGTTTTATAAAATATTATTTTAATATCGCCACAGATAATAAATAGTCAAGATAGGTAATTGAATAGTTAGCCTTTTTTATGATATAAATAAGCGGGTATCGCCCGGTGGTAAGAGATACGCTTGCCTATAACAGCATAAGTATTTCAAACTACACCAGTCTCTACTTCGCTTGCTATCTATAGATATAAGATGATATCTATGGCCATTAAATACTCTGGCTCCACTGTACAGCATCATTTTGTAATAGAGGTCGGTTTAATGTCACCGCATCTGCTCCTCATCGCTTACTTCTCTAGTCGGGTCTCCGTCACATTGGAATATGAGGGTAAAGGAAGAGTGAGTGCACCAGTGTTTGCGCAAACATTTGCACTATAATATATTCCGTGGAGTTGTCTGATCTCTTGTAGATTGGCCACAGTGGCCGATATCGGTCGGGAGGACATTATACCGTTTAAGCAATATTGCCACATAATTATTGAGCATAGAGATATATCATCTTATATTTTACGAGCGGTTACCTGATCATAAAAGTACAATGTGGCTCTGTATATCCCGCGCACCTCTCTTGATAGAATAATGATGTATCGTAGATTAGCCGTCGTGGCCGGAATCGGTCAGGAAGGCATTATTATTGTTAGTGCTTAGCAGTGAAATAAATGGTAAAGCAGTGATCACACTTGACGGACTCTACAAGTGTCGTACTAATTACAAAAGCTTCGTTCGTAGAATGATATCGATACGATATGCAGAATCGGAGTGCGATATTGTTTAGCGTGCGACAATATGTCGATTGGGGAGGTATCGTGAACGGATCAAGAATGGATCCAAGTTGCCGTCACGAACGTGCCGGATGTACGGTCGGCGCGACTTAAAAAGCGAACATAGAAGGAAGGAAATAAATAACTTACAGTTTTATCGATACTTTTTTTTGGAGTGACATTTCATGAGAGGGTAAACCGCTTCGTAACGTAACGCGTAATGGCGCCAATCAGTCTGGCTTCAGTTGAGTTTGTTTCATTTGGATTTCTCTCTAAAATATATAACAAAACACTTTATGATATAACTTTAACGTCCGAAGATATAGTCTTCCTAATATATGCTTCCTAATATTGCCCATAACAACTAGATCAAAGCTCTTTTTTAACTATGTAACGTTACTAAGAGACAAAAGTCTTTATTATGGCCTTCTGTTAAATTGAAAATGGCACATGATCATCAACCATTGTATCAAACGATTAGATGAATTATTTTCCTAACGATATATGATTACGAAAAAACGAAAAGCTTGATTATTAAGTCAATTCTTCTAACAATATATATATGTTTTAATTTCCTCACATTGCAATTCTTTGAGTAGATTATATGCAAGTTATTGGCACATACCTATGTATATTTTGCTTTATTATCACCCCTGCCCTTGTGTAAAGTCGAAAGAGCGTCCGTGCTCATCCCGACTGTTGCGCCGACCGTACGCCGGGGAACAAACAGTTATTTAAGTCAACAATGACGCCTAAGTAGTCGCAGAAGTCTCAATTACCGCGGCCCAGGACTCGAATGCGGCGCATTACGTGGCCTGTTCGCGTCGTGGCCTATTACGGGCGCCACGAAGCGCTTGCAGCGGATTTCCCAGCACTGGGTTGTCGGCGGCTTATTAAGTCCCACCGAAAGCCGACTTTGTAGATGACTCGAGCACTTCTACGATTTCGCTTCTATAAAGCTGTGGCGTGATTTTTTTCTTAAAAAACGAGATTCAAGTCCCGCTGAGTTTCTTCTCCCTTAAAAATAGTTAAAAATTATAGTCCCGCTGAGTTTCTTTCGCCTGTTCTTCTTGGGACTGAGGCATTCTTTTCCGAACAGGTAGTGGAGTTGTTAGACGTCAAAAAGTGATTGTACACCAATCCGATTTCGAATAAAGAATGTTGTCTTTGACTTTGGCTTTGACTGGACAGCTACGGACTACACCAATGGGCCCACAGAACAGATGAAAGAGGTAAGAGGCTCCTTTATCTGTTTTGTGAATGGGCCAGTCGCAATATATTACTAGATGATGGTTTCATTCACGGATTGTATATTTTTTCTAACTTTTTCATTTGTAATCTTTTAAAATGAATATCAAATGAAACCATTAGAATTGTGTTAAGGGCGATTCGGGCTCCTCCCTTCAGCTGTCAACGAAAGACGAAGAACCGCAAACATATTCCCCAAACGTCTTTTTAATACTGTCATTTTGTCTGATATGTACCCGCGACCAGAAAAGTATGCGGACTCCTGACATATCTTGTTCAAGACAATAAGTGCATTACAGTCAGATTGTGGAACGAAATTACTAAATGTAATTTCGAAACATTCAATACGACAGTGAAAATACTATATAATTCTCTAATTATTTGAGATGGGTAACATTGAACTGTCATTTCGAATAAAAAATATATGTATACCAATGCACAGAAAAGGCGCTAAAGTGTTGAAAACTTATTAACAATTTGTCAATTTTATGATACATTTGACAATTGGAACATCTATGCGTTACATTTTATATAATTATTCAATTAATTATACCAAATTTGTATGAAAAAAAAAAGATAAATCTTTGAACATGTATTATTCAAAGTTATACGGAAATGCAAAGTTAACAAGACTGTACGCTAAAGATATTAAAAATTTAATACATTGTGTTTTAATTATCAAATATGTTTGCAATTCTCAAAGAATTCGTATTTTGAAAACCCGAAAAGCATGCACAGCTGCGTCCTTTGAGATAACAAGTCCGCATCATGAAGTCACAAAAAAAAAATAGAGTTCAATAGTTTACACAAAAAAAGGCAAGTCGGCACGCTAACTCGCGTTATAGATTTGTAAGAAACGCAAGATCGTAATTTATACAAATGATGTTTATAAGTAATAATGATATTATAAGCACTGTCTATATGTAAACACAGTTTCGATATCCTTAAAACAATAATTGTTGTAAATTAACATAAATTCATTATCGGCAAATTTTTATTTAAAAAAAATAACTATGATAAAAAAAAAAGGTAAAATGACCATATATAGAACAGGGACTTGGATTCCGAAACTAGATAATTCGACTGTCTGACATGTTTGTATCTCTTAAATGGTGACCTTAATCCTATGGGACTTAAAAAAGTATGTCCCTACAATCAAAATGAGTTGTTAATATTATCTGTAAATAAACATGCCACGGAAAATTCTTAAAATATCCATAGAGCGTAAAAGACGCGCCCTTTGGAACTTTGCCCGTTGTGAAGAAATACAAATAATATGCACACGCGTATGGCATACCACTCATTGTGTAAAAGACAAAGAAAAAAATTAATGTCACTTCAAGACTGCGTATTTACCTGCCGATTAAAAATAATGACTAGTTCTAAATTCAAACAAAAGACGCACGAATGCGGTCATTCACCTAAATCAGACTGTTATTATGTTGCAAGGTCGCTATACGATTAGACAATAACCTGTATTGCTTTGCTATAAAAAGTCTAAAGAATTAGTCTTATCAAAAATATGTAAACTATTATAAGGACTACCTATAATTTGATAACAGACATAAGTCATGTTCGAAATGCGCGTATCGAATAATATGTCTATTTATATAAAAAAAAATAGAAAGTGAATAGGAGACTACAACTACGCTTGTTGAAAAATTAATTAGGCTTAGATAAAAGTTATTAAAATAATAATGATATTGTTCATCGCCACAGTGACCATAGCATAGGCATTAATATTAACGAAAAAAAAAAATTAAATCGGCATAACCTATATTCACCAACAAAACAAAAATTGGATTTAAAGAAAAAGATAATTTTCTTCAGCTTTAGGAATTAAACAAAAAATAATTAAAACGTTTTTAAATTTAGAAACTATATATAAAAATTGCTATCTCACCTTCTTTTAACGAGACCCTTGGGCAGCAGGATGATGCGGGCTCCGGTCAAATTGTACAGTCTGTGCTGGTAAAAGGTCACATTGTCTATCTTCTCGTCCCACAGGGCCCTTTTGGCTATTTTGGTTTTCGTGTACGATATTCGCAAATTACAACCTGAATGAAAATAAACATTATAATATTGTATTTAAGGTGAAAATGTTTTTCATCAATTACACTTGAAGCAAACTCTTGTAATCGTCATAGATTGGCCACCATTCCAAAATCAGTCTTAAGGTAAATTAATAGTCACAATCCCCAAGTTGAGTCACCAAACCACCACTTCATAAACTGTTTGTTTGGTGACTAAACTTTTATTTTAAGTGACTTGTTACTATTTAACAAATTCGTTATTTTATGTCATAACATAAAATACCATTAAAATAAATATGTCTAAAATTCGTTGAGTCTTGATCATGGATAGAGTTTTTCGGCTAAGATATTACTATGCTCCGTTAAATTTTCTTTTTTATGGAGCAGCAAACGAGCAAGCAGCTCACGGAAGCGGTATAACCGCTTACAAAAGACTTCCAGTAAGAACCATTTACACTAGCAATATTACCAAGTAGGTTTATTATAATTTACCAAAGAGTTCTTAAAGCTATAAAAGGTTAAGAGTGAGTGTGCCACAAACATATAAATAATCAGAATTGCTTGCAAATGTTTCAAACAGTTTCATACTGATTGTCTCTCTAAAAAAATGTAATTATCAACTCTAAGTTTAAAATATGGATATAGGAACATTTATAAAAACTTACCTTCTAATTTCATAAAGGCTGTAGTCGTTTTGTTTATGTGATAAGTGAAGGGATCATAATCAGGATATCTATAATGATTTATCCAACCCTAAAACCAAATTACTCATTATTGTAATAAATAATTTTTAATCATATTAAATAAAAAAAGTAAGCGTATTACTTGACAATGTTTAACACATTAAAAAAAATTATTAAATTAAAAAAATATTGAAATTTATAGAACTACTAAAAAATTCACTTTTTCGATTAATGGACTCCTACATACCTCATATTTCTTCATAGGTGTATGCTCTTTTACTGATGGTATTG
>DWHQ01001718.1:0-10384 GCA_018247955.1 Eurytides marcellus marcellus | reverse complement strand
GAAGTAAATTGAAGCACATACCTTTGCGCCTACGCTTCCTTTTAGGCTTCGGCAGCGAGTTGAGAATGTACTTTCGACATCTCTCTATGTGACACAACTTAATTCCAATTTTATACAAATATTCTAAACCTTTACAAAACACGTCAGAATAAAAATAACCAATTAAATTAAAATGTTGCACGCGACATGTGTTTTTACAATGTGAACATACGCTGCCGTCAATATTTGTAATTTTAAAGTCCATATTAATTATTTCGACCACCAATTCACTGGAATCGAATACGCCACTCACGCGCATTGTTCGGATGCGTCCACTAAGCATATCGCAAACAGGTGCCAACTCAAGAGCGCACGTCTTCAGCACAATTGGAGGATCCCGTTTGACCCACTCGATTTGTAGAGAATGTCTAGGGAGAAAAGTGCTTTACGCGCTATCCTTTGTCAGAAATGGATTTCCGCATTTAATGCTCGCACCACTTGCAGTATTGGTCAGCAAGTCATCCCCCCTGTGCAGTGATGGTAGAGATGGCGTACAGAAGTTCCCTTGTACAGATTTGGTGAGAGACCAGAATGCACGAGTTCGCAAAGAAAACTCTTGCCAATTCTGGCGAACTAATCTCTTTCCAATTCTGTCAATGTGCTGTGACTTTGCCGAGACGCTCAATCGATCGATAGCACTCTTGCTTTAGACAAGCCATTTGGCAAGAGCGACCAAACCAGGGCCGAAATTTCCCTCTGATGGACAACACAGAGGATGGAACAAATAACTCCATTCCCTGAAGTACCCCATCAGCGACAGAATCGGTAACTGGGATCATCCAGTGAGAAGCAAATCCGCCCTCAAGGATCGGATAAGAAGAATGTCCGAATCTCAAAATCCCATCCCAATCTGCTGACTTATAATGCCATACACACCGACAAACTGCGGAACGCAATGGGCACGTGATGGGCATCACACTCCGTATTAAACTATAGCCAGACAACCTAAGGGGTACGTCGACGAAGACTTATACTTGATAGTTGTCCGAATGGCTAGTCAGCAGAAGATCCAACACGGAAGGTGTATAATCCAACTCATCTGGAATTCGCGTAGGCGAAGATCCCCTCCCCCTGCGTTTCGTCCGGTGAGTAAGGTAGCCGGTGGCCCATTTCCCTCCGTATCCTTCATCCCCATCTCATTCCCCTCAATGTCTCTGCCTCCATCCACACACTTCCTTCCTCCCCCTCCCGCTCCCTCTCTCCTACTCCCTCTTCCTCCCTCTTTCAAAAAATCCCCCCCTTAAAATCTGGCAACGCATTTCCATGGGCACCGGTTACCGCTTACCACCAGGTGATGGAGCAAGAGTGTTTGCCCGCCTACTCCATAAAAAAATTCCATTCAACAGAAGCGTAAGCAACTACATGGCTTGTCTACCGTAGAACCATTTTCATTTATTTAATTATTTGCGATTATACAAGGTACATTTATGGTGGATTAAAATTTTGTCAACAACTTCACTTGTATAGCTATTTATAAACAGCATGCAAATATTAGGTTATTTGCATGCTGTTTATAAATGGCTATACAATTATTAAAAATCCTTTACGAATTTGAGAAAAACAATCGTTAATAAAAATAACAATAAAAAAATAATAACAGTAAATTATAACCTTGTATAATAATACAATTTCAATACCATTAAATAAATAAGACAGCGTATGTTACATTATACATTGATTAAATTGATTCCATCATAATACGTCAGCATATGAGGTAAGCCACGAACAAGCTGTTTTTATTTAAATTACTTAAAATTTAGGAATTCGTTAACAGTGTAAAGATTCATTTCAATTAACCAATTTCTTAAAGATATTTGCAATTTGTGCAAAGGCATGTTTTTATTTAATATTTTTATACACATTGCAGAACAGTTTTTTTTTTTAATAATTTACTTTTTGGAACTATATCGAGGACTAAGCGTTTCTTATAGTTTTATTAGTTAGTGATTATGCTTTTTGGAAGAGATATAAATGCATTCTTACAAATTTAAGCTACTTCAAATATGTACAGGCTTGGCGGAGTTAAGATTTTTAATGTTTTAAAGTTCGGCCTGCATCACTTACTTGGAGTAAGATTGCACATTGCTTTTACACATTTTTTTGAGCAATAAAATTCTACTCATATATGTACTACGTCACCATAAAATACGATCATATTTAAGTATTGATTCCACATACACGAAATAAGATATGAGTTTTGCGTGAAGTGGTCTTCACCAGCTTATAAATTGCAAAAATAAAACTGTTTATTTTTAAGCACTTTTTCCACGTGTATCTTCCAATTTAATCTATCGTCTAGTATTATTCCCAAAAATTTATTCGTTGTATTTTGTATGACTTGTCCATTATAATTAATGTTACATATTTTACTTGAACTATTAAAATTTATGAAATTTGTTTTAGTCAAATTTAAGTGTAACTTATTGTTAACAGCCAACTCGACATTGATTGTAAATCTCTTATGATGTCAGTTTTATGCCCTAAAGCTGTCACTTTGAGTTTTGATTTTATAATTATTGTTATGTCATCTGCAAAGAAGATTGTTTTATTCTTTATTCCATTAGGTAGGTCGTTAATATAAACTAAAAACAATAAAGGTGCCAACAGATCCCAACTCCCTTGAGGCACGTCTGTGGTAATATATTTACGAGTTGAATTATATGACCTCATCATCTGGTTATTATCGATTTGCGAAATTCTACACACAATGTTCTATTTTCTAAATAAGTTTGTAGCCACATAAGCGCCGATCCTCTGATACTATACTGCTCTAATTTATATAGAAGTCGTTTGTGACATACAAAATCAAAGGCTTTTGTCATATCGAGGAACAATGCAGTTATAATTTTTTTCTCATTTAAACATTTAATAATATCAATTATCTCAGATTAACTAAGAAAGCCTGAACACTTAAATTAGCTTCTTTACATAAATAATTTTTGTATTTATTCCATCATACCCCTCACTATGTGTTTTGTTTAGTTTCAAAATTATATTATTAATGTCAATTTCGGTCACTGGTGTTAAATACAAAGAGTTGTAGAAATTGATTGTCATGTCGCTGTTTTTAATATCAGATTTATTAAGATTACATATGTCGTTGTTATTATTTTTGATAGCCTCAATAAAATGATTATTAACTTTTTTATTTGCGACAGTCAGGGGATCCGTTAATTCCCTTCCATTATTTATAATTTTACTTAAATAATTATTATTGTAATGTCTATATCTAAACTATGCATATATCTATACTATAACATCCAGATAATTATATGTTACACGTCTTGTTACTTCAGACCCATTCATTCGTTTATTTCCGAATAAAATTCATGGCAAAACCGCCAAAATCCTTCAGAAAATTGAATTAATTAATAGGCAAAAAGCAAAATATATCCTTACTAATATTTAATATATGTATATATTTCTTTCACGCTGCAAACTTATTTTGGCATAGGTATGGTTAGGGACGGTACAAAGACAAAAACATGTAAAGAAAAAAATTACGATAAATTGCAATCTATGCAGGTAAAGCTATTTGGAAATGCATCTTTGAATCATGCTGAAATACATGTAGTATTGTGAGTTGTCTGGTTTGGTATCGCATAAACATCGAACAGTAAGTGAATACTGTTGTGATTGAAAACATTATTAGCTCCTTACGGCTTGACGAGTCGACGAGTAAGAGTGACTCGCCACTATCAGTGGTAGCTTGGTGGGGTGTGGCAAACGCTACTAACAAATATTTGAAACATGCGACTAACGACTGAGCGGGTAATTCAAAAAGCAAAATATTTTGTACGATTTCGCAGCGGAATGGAAATAGAGGCTCTTATATTGGAAATTTTAAATGGTTGGACAACAAAAAGAAATCACGCATCACAAAACAAGTTTGTTAAACAGGTTGTAGATGGATATTATTTACGAAATAATATCTATGCCAATCGCGTATGGCAATTGCACGTAATGAATGTTATTATTGCGCTGCTTATCGAAGATAAAAATGCTTTCGGGGCGAACGAGCTACTTCTGGTAACTATTTCTATTTGTCCGCCTCCATCGTTGCCCCTGACACTCCTAGTACGTTCATCCACCACACGGCACATCGAAATCGCACCGCTTTCCGCCAAGATAAAAGTCGTGGCCGAGCACTCAATCAGCGAAATGCATTGCACAATATGTTTTCATTATAAACCAGTCAATGTTTTACAATCCGCCATTCATGACCTAATGACAAGTTGTGGCTCTAAAACAAGGAAATAAATATACAAATGAAAATTTTAAAACAGATATAAATAAGATCTGGAAATGAAAGCTAGTTATATATAACATACCAGGTTGTACATATCACATAAACTAGTTTACAACCTCTTAAATTCTTAAGGATGAACTTGAAAATTAATTAAACTTAATAGAAAATTGAAGCTATTTAAACTTCTGTTAAGTTTAATTAATTTTCACATCTAATGAGGTTATAATGTTGATTATTACAATATCTTTGATAGCTGCCCGGTGTACCGAATCATATATATTATATCCCCAGTATACCGAATTTTTTTCATTATAGGTATGCTGACATCCTGCGCGTTCATCCTTGTTACATTGTTGGTATACGCCTGGCTGCCTGAACTCCGGAACATACACGGCAGGGTGCTGATGGCGTATCTCACTTGCCTCTTCCTCGGCTTTTTATGCATGTCAACCATGCAAATATTGCTCCTCGTCAACAACATAACTAAATCCGCCTGCATGACCTTAAGTAAGTACCGAAAAGAAACTTATTCTAAGTGGTAGGACTTACTCTAAGAGTTCGAGACCTTCTGAGTGGCACTGTGTTGTTATTAGCAGGCTCTACTTCTGGTTCCGTCTCTTTATCTTGTAGAAAAAAACGATTTAATAGACTTTTGCCATGGTAGCTCTGTGTCCGAGAGCTCGCTTTTAATTCAATACACTTGAGTAACCTGAATACAAAACACCAATGAATTTTTTAATTTGTCATAAACAATCCGCACTGGGGCCGCATGACGTCGTCTTTGCCCTTATACCCTCTATACAGTGGAGGCCTGTGCCCAGGCTGTTTATTTTACTTTTGTATTCATTTATGTATCATATATATGTATTTTTTATTATAGTTCTTGACCGGGCAAGCAAATCGAACGCCTCTTTGTAAGCGATTCGTTTGTCTATAACAGCATAGTGCCACGACGTTATAAACCGAATAAACCGTTATAAACCGACGAAATAATAGAAAGGTTCAAAATATTCATAGCTCCAATAGCCCTGAGAGATGTAAAGTAATAAATATCTATGCCCAGTAATTTCTCTGAAAACAATTCTTTGGAATAATTTGTAAGTTACCTTCCGAAAAGAATAACTTTGGAGATTTAGTATAGCGAAGTAATGAGAGTCAGTGGAAACTAACTCCAGTAACAGAATTACGCTTTTTTTAACTATTTTTTAATTTTAATGAATGATGCTTTCAGTTTTTGCCTCTAGAGCTGTTACGGGTTTCTTGGACACAGTGAATACTAGAAATAAAAATAAACTTGTAACATCTCGATTTCGTAAAAAAAAAAACCTTCATGGGCCTTGGTATACGCTTATTTAATAAAGTTCTACAAAATGTCCTGGCCCTTTTATATTAAAAACATTTTGTTGTTTAACGCTTATTACATTCAGGAGTTTCTAGTAGATTGTGGAACTTAATTGATTGACTCGTATATGGGATAGCTATTACATTATATTGAGGCTTAACATACTGTAACAGTATCTTAAAAGAGCAACTGTTGAGTTTCTCGCCGGCTCTTCTCAACAGAACTGCATTCCGAGCCGGTAGTAGCTTTCTCACGACCGAAATGTAAAAATTGTAAAAATTACGATACAAAAGTGCTTGTAAAGGCCTATTAGAATAAATATATTTTGATTGATTGATTAATTGATTGACTATCGTGTCAAACGTGTAGTCACAATGTCGTGGTGCGTATGTATTGGAAACAATGTACTATTTGCCCTTTACCGGCCGCCGAATGTCAGTTTGCGGACCGTGACCGAAACGGCTATAAACTGTAATATTAGGCAAATGGAACATACGAATTGTTATGAAACGTGGATGCATTTTTGTACGCGAAATTTCATCCGTTTCGGATATGCAACATTCGACACATACCGTATCGTACCCAAATTCAATCATACATTTAACCCATTTTAGTCTTGGAGACATAGTATTCCTTCATCTCATCTATTGATTCAAACAAGAGACAAATTCAGCCATGGTTAATCTAAAAAACCGAGAGGTGAATAATTTGTAACAACTGCGGTGAAGAATTTAGTAAAATATAAATCGTAACAGCTGCGGTGAAGAATTTAATATCTTTAGTAAAATATAAAATGCAAAGCATTTTTCTAGTTTATCTGTCTTGAAATTTCTTTTGAATTAGGACTTATCGATGAGCCTTTACTAAGCGTGTTAAAAAGAGTTCGCATAGTAACTATTTTTTATATTAAATAGTAAGGCTGGTGCCTTACAAGATAAAATATCTACTAATTATATTGTGTATATATAACAGAATTTATACCGCCAGAACGAAGTACGCTAAAAGGCCTCGTAAGTATTGACTCCAGCGATTAAATACTTTTTCCATCATCTTTAGACTTAAATTAGTGCCGGACGTCACGTGCATATTTTACGACGTCAATGAGCATATTTTGTATAAAAACCTGACGTATCTTACTTACCTAATCGGATGTCACTGACGTACTTAGCTAGACAAAATTTATTTATATGTATTTTGCTATATTTTAATATATGAATTTATTAAAATGTCTAAGATATCTAATTTGTTATATGAACTGCCTCCGTGGACCAGTGGTATAGGATCGCGCGTTCAAAACGGAGATCGTGGGTTCGAATCCCGCGGAGGGCTACGATTTTGTTGTTGGTTCTTGGTTAGGTTAGAGCATTAAGAGTTGATCACCCGATTTCTTGAAAACTAAGATGTGAGGAGGTTGGTTTAATGTCACCGCCTCTGCGCCAGATCTCTCTCCGGTCGTGTCGGGTATCCGTCGAGAGTAAAGGAAGAGTGAGTGCACCTGTGTCTGCGCTAACTCTTGTACAGTATAATATATCCTGTGCACTTGGCTGATATCTTGTAGATCGGTCGCCGTGACCGAATGGGTCGGAAGGTTATTATTTTTTTATAAAAAGAAAGTGAGGGTAATTGGATTACATTCCCTGTAGAGGTCCCTTATTTATATTTATATTAAGCTTTATATAAATAGAGCTATCATTATCAAAATTACAGCAACAATTTGTTCCACAAATTTTATTTCCTGACCAAATCAGTGCAGAAAAATATTTAAGAAATCCTTCATTGTTTAAGTGAGCGAAATAAGAGGCCGAGTTTATTTTCTCAAAGTCGAAATACCGTAAATAAATTGGTTTTCTTTATCTTGACTTAACTCTCTGAGGAGCTTCCGTCCGCTTGGTTTTTTGATACGAATTAAATAGCCGGATTTTCGCGTCTGTACTGATTTTATCGTCGAAAAGATGGCCCTACCTTACCCTATCAGTTATAAAATTATAATTAGCATTCTTGGTCTTTTTCTTTCCTTATCGTTTTGTTATTGACAATTGTATAGGCTTCTTATTATATCTTATTGTGTTTAACATATATAAGTAAATAATTTCTTTTGCAATGATTTTTTTTAAAGCAAATGTAAAATACCAAGGCCATCATTCAACAATTTTTGTATTTTTTTTCTAAGTTTTTTTTCCTAACATTCCATCTGTCGGATCTTCCATTAATTTCTAACATATCGATGGCGTAGCAGACAGCTGGGACATTTATTAACGAGAATATTTAATTTTGTGATAATAGAAATACTTTTTTAAATCAAAGCTTTATTTTTAAATTTTTAAAGGACCTAATACGTAATTAATACCCACACAGCAGCTTCTTCTGCTGCTGAATGGGCCGGCTCGAACCGTATAAGTACCAGACCTCATAGAAAATCGGCGTGAAGTAGAAGTTTGTGCTTCAACGTTCCATCCGGTGAGTGAGGTAGCCGGTGGCCCACCTCATCCTCCCCCTTCCTTTTCCAGCCTCCACTTCCTTTTCTTGTCTCTTCCTCCCCTTTCCTCCCCCTTCCTTTTTCTTCAAAAAAATCAATAAGTATGTTAATATCATCAATAGGTAGAAGGCAGGAAACGCATTTGCAAATGTCTATAGGCAGTGGTTATTTTTTTATCATTCCTTAAAAATATGCAGGAGTCTTCATTATTTTCTTTCACCACTGAGCCACATGTAAATTAGAACTTAAAATTGTTAATTACAGATTACGAAAATTTATCGGTGCGATCTCAGGTTGCTCGATTATATTAAATTAAAAGCCTGGACACTATCTACGGCTTTATTATGGGGTTACAATATAGGTTGTTTATGTCTTCTTATCATGAGTTACTGGCCACATTTGAGTAATATTGATTTAAATAATGTTGTTGCCGTACAATGGCCTGAGATTGACAAATCGTGCTATTGAGCGAAACTCATTCAAGCTTTGACTGAATCACTTTGACATGAAAAGCAAGTCATTCAATCCCGGTGCTTTCTTTATCAATGGAGATAAATTTGAAATTTACATTTCAGTGTACACAAGCACTGAATAGCGAAGGATTAGAAAAGGATTTACTGAATAATAAATGAACCCATATGAATACTGTTGAAAATAAGTAAAATCCCAGGGTAACTTTATACACAGACTTACTTACTTTAGGGTCGAAATCCCAATGGGAAAGTTATGCTGTAAAATGTTGATTTTTAAGCGGGTGGCAATGTGCTTTATAAGGGCATACATGTCATTTACCTTCAGGCATACGACTCGCTTACTTTTTCGTTCTTTTTTTTTTAAAAAAGCCTGCCCCTATTGTAGGATAGAAATATCATGTGCTATATTATACCCGCAGGCAAAAGCCCAGGTCTGAAACAATTATCTGTAGTTCGTACAAATATTTGCCCGGGTGGGAATCGAACCCACGACCTTAGACACCGAAACCAAAAGTTTGGCCTGCACCGAACGGTCATCGAAATTTATCGACGGTGTTCCGGTTTAAAGGGCAATATTTCTATATTAAAGAAACTGGCACTGTTACTACTGGCACTGTTACTGTGAATATTTAATATCCCATTCCCATATCATTATCATAGCTTATCATTTGGGATTGATGCGTGACGAACGCTCCTCCCAACACTAAGTAGCACTGCTTATCTCCCAAAAGAATAATAATTTTATTAGCCTTTTAGATCATTTCGCTCCCCAAATACTAGCCTATTCATTAGAAGCTTTAAAGAACCCTTTCAAATTAATAAATTAGTAATGGATGATCCATATACATTCGTATTCAGCATGTATGAATGTATCGGTACGAATGTTCTTCATATCATTTTGTGAATAGATTCTATTCTATGTTCTGATTTGAGTTCATAGTCCTTTAAAATATAAGATGAGTTAACTTTTAATGGTGATAAGTTTCTTAAACATAAGGTATTTATTGACCGTATTAAGTATATGAATAGAATTATTTGTAATCATTAGACTAGAAGAGACTAGGTGACTTGAAGGTTAAGGCATAATAGATATACACAATAACTTTTTGTTTCCGGTTTTCCGTTATAATGCTCTCCCCGCAGTAGCTTCCGCTCCTGCTGTTCGAACTGGGTAAGTACCACGACCTCATAGAAAATCGGCGTAAATTGGAAGTTTTTGTGCTTTGTGGCAGATGCCACCCGTCTCCTCCACCTCTCGTAATTTTATTTTGATTTAGAATTTGAGAGGTTTCGAACATTATAGAATCCACGATCACAGGGGATTAGTTTTATTAATATACGTATTTTATTATAATATATATTTTTAAACGTACAAATTTAAAAAATATTTAAATCTCCGAGAATTATTCAAAAAAATTAACAATCTTTTTTTCAAAAGAGCTAACGTCACAGACGTCACTGCGTATTAAGAAGCAATAATGTGTGATTATTCTGAGCTAGTAGCTTATTATGAAATTACGCTGGTCCGTTATTCATCTAACGGGTATTATGTTCTGTTAACATTGAAGGCTTAGAAGCAATATCTTACTATGTCCAGTCCAGAGATCCCCAAACTTTTTTTCTCGTAGACCACTTTCAAATTTTTTTCTGGTTTTCGTCAACTCTGCTGCTGCTACATTTTTACCATATTCCCAAAACTGGTCAAAATATGTGAAGATTTGATCTAATCACACCCCCATCGGGTTTCCTGTGATCTCCTGGGGGTTCACCTGGACTGCTTTGGGAATCACTGGTCCAGTCAAACC
>DWHQ01001717.1:0-10384 GCA_018247955.1 Eurytides marcellus marcellus | reverse complement strand
ACCGGACGAAACATGGAAGCAAAAACACTTCCACTTCACACCGATTTTCTGTGAGGTCGTGGTACTTATCTGGTTCGAGCCGGCCCATTCAGCAGCGGGAGCTGCTGCGTGGCTCTACCACCGTTAAACTAGAGATAATCATTAAATATTTCCTTAATAATAATACAATAAAAAAAGAGGAAAATGACTTTTTTTTAAAAAAGTTGACCTAATTCAGCAAACTTCAGGTGCTAAGCTCTCCAATTATATTTATTTTAAATATGTGTATTAAATATGTATATTTGTATTAAATATGTGCAAAAGCAAATATATTAACACGAACTTAGTCTGCCAAATATTTCAACATTGTAATTTCTCACCCGTTTGACAGTATAACCACAATAGGTCTCGGATACAAATTTTCAGCGGAACAAATTAAGGTCACTAGGAATACGTATTTCTTCTCTTGAACAAATCGAAAATTTCGTGCCGGACCTGAAAGCCAAATATTGTTCATAATATCATTAACTAGTTTATTTTAGAATATATTAAGTACATTGACATTTTTACTGCAATTTTTGACTCTCAAATTAAATAAAACTTTAAAAATAATACATAATAAAAAAAATTACTGAAGTAATTTAAGGTATTGTTCTAGTGGACAGGCGTGTTGCTTATCATCAACGTCAAAATTGATCCGCGTGAAGCTTATATTATTGTACCGTACATCATTTTACTATTATGACCTTTACATGTCAATAAAATTATAATTAAATTTTGCACCTTAGCAATCTAGATTTCAAACCCGGGATCTTACTACCTTACATGTGTATGCTATTCTAATCGATAACAATACAGACATAGTTTTTGTATTTTATTGTTTTAGTATCTTTAGATAGTGAAGTGATTGCTCTCCTACCTAATATGATATATTTTTAAGTTAAAGTTATCTGTGTATTGCTTTTGATCTGACCTGTTTTTCGTCTCGAAAATTAAAACTCATAACTTTAAGCATCTTGGCTTGTTCATGATGCATTAATAAGCCAACATTATTTTAAGAGATATAGAATGTGTAGGCTGTCCGACATTAACTAATTTTGTGTAAAACCGAATATCTTACTGTATACAAGCATAGTCCTTGTTTGTCGATCTTCCTCTAAGAATGTAGACACAACACACGTGTAGTTGCCGCTCAAATCTGTTGTGGGATTTCGTATTTTTATCGCTCTGTATGCTTGCAGAGGGTCGTCTGAAAATAATATTAGCTGGAATCAACCTTCAAAAAATTCAGAATATACTAGTTATCACCCCATGTAGTCGAGTACAAGTGCAAGTACCAATGTCGATATTATTGATCGTGTGGATAACAAAAATCTACAAGCTGCCTCTTTCACAGTAAAAATGCCTGAAGGAGGGTCATAGAGACATCATCACATTTTTTTTTTCTTTATAACGAAGCATTTTCTTCATAAAGTTCTCGCTAGTCCAGTTACTGGTCTAATAGGAAACGGCACGATACCCATGACACAGCAGAATTATTCAATGTTATAAATTGACAAATTGTAGTATTCTTTTTGAGAATCCGTCTGCGTTAATATTATATTATCAGTAATTTTATCGTCAAGCCGAAATTCAACAATGTACAAATAATGTACCAACTCAGTGTACAAATTACTATATCTCGTTTTAAAGGGAGATTTCGCCAGCGTAATTACTTGGCATAGGAATATACTCTCTCACATTTCTAGGCGTCAAGAGCCATGCATAGTCGAGGAAATTTGAACTGTATGTGTAGTTCTGCGTTCAAATACTGCGTTTTAATAGATAGATAAGCGATTCACTTCGTTTTAGAAAGAAAAAAAAAACATTTCAAAACTTTGCAGCACTATTTATGTGCTGCACTAGTCCAGAGATATAGGATGAAAAGTCTGTGTGGACGCTTTATTAGAAACGTTCTCCTTCAAACCAGAACAATTTACTGCATTGCCGTTATATAGATATGAATAGTAGTGATATTGATATAAATATTGATGAATAAATAGTTATTTTGAATATACCAGTTGGCAATGGTGTAGAGTAGTATCCCCGAGCGGACTCCGGCCGGAAATATTTTATTTATGATTAATATAATCCAACATCATCATCAAAGCTTCAATATTAAAAGTAATAACGGACATTGAATACCGGTCTCAAGTTAATTTGAGATCAGCGTCCATTGTGAAGCGATGAGTTTCAGAACGGTCATAAGTGAGTCTTATATTGGCCTTACCCTTCGTCTTAAGGAGGCTTATAAAAAGGCCCGTTGCATATGTTACATAAATAACCCTATAGTGCCTTCGTGGACTCAAACCATATCCCGAGAAAGGACGGTACGCCCCCTCACTGTCGACGTTATTGCAATCTTCGGATATATGTATGTACATAACGGACTGAGCTATCTTATGTCGATATGTCGCCATGTTTTATGTAACCGTCTCCATTACTATTTTATATAACATTTCTAAGGCATTAATTGCACGTATTATTTCCAATTACAATTTTAGCTTTAAATGTTCACGCCCTTTTATTCCTTATTTTTTTTATTCTTCCCTCCAAGCAGACTCATCAAATTCTCTTTTCTATTTTTTTTATTGTAATTTTTTTTCCAAACTTTGTGATATCGGCGACATTTATTCATGAAAACCGCTCAATAGTCAATTTTTCTCCGACATTCAGTCGACAGATTAGCATTTCTAGCAGATTAGCACGAAAGTGTGCAAGCATCCTTTATTCAGTCGACGCTATTTAATTCACGGCGCATATCTTTGAATCTTTAAAATTAAGAATTCCCCTTCGTGCAGACGTAACTCGAAGGCATGCGCTGTGTCGCAAAGTTGAAGAGCCCAGCAAACTGCGCCAGCAACCGAACCTTTGTAATAGAGGGGCTACGTCTGCAGCGAAACGTCAAAATTCCCCACAATGAATTGAGTTCAAGCAGCGTGGAAATATAATAGTAAACATACATTGTTATCTCAAAGATCGCTTTTGTTATTCAAAAATATTTTCATTGTACCAGTATATAAATAACCATTAACCGTTTTTTAAAAGTTCGTATAAAAATTATTATACACTTTAAAGTGTTTTATCTTTTTTTGGATTTTTATAATAATTTTGTATATATTGAAGAAAAGAAAAAATAGATATTTAACAGTAAACAGAATTACGTACGCTTTTAGGATAGGATCCCGGGGCGGCTGCTATTGCCACGGTAAGAAGATATGTAAATATATAAGATAGTTTAAAAAAAAACCTTCGACTGGTTCATCTATTAGTTTTGAGATTTTGAAGATTTTTTTTTAAATAATATATAATAAATTGAAATAACAACTGTAACAGTGCTAGCAACTCACTTATAGTCACCGATACCACTAGATATTCTTGTATCTATGTTATGTTTATCTATGTTATGACTTATTTATAAATATATGTATTTATAAATTTAATTTAAAATCGTCAACATTTAATTAACATAACAAAGATCTTTAATTACATAACCTACTAACATTACTCATAAAAATAATTCTAAGCTAGTTACGACGATGTAATGAGTTTCACCTTAGATCGACTATCAGAACAGCTAATGAAAAATGTTGGGTTGCTTTTATTCCTGCATTTATGTTAACTCGGGCACCTAAGCAGTTACGGGGGCACTTTAATCCAGTTAGCCTCGTTATCGTTATGTCATGTCAGAGGTCCAATGCATGACTGAAAATTACCGCGTTGAGCACGCTAAAGCCTAAATGGGGATAATAATGGCTTATACCCGAGTATAAGCTTTAAAAGTACCTTTTTAGAAAATTATTCAAATTTAGTGGGTGATAAAAGATTGGAAGATTTGCTTTAGATTACTTATAAACAATGTAACGATACATTTCTTCATTATTTAAAAGAGAATGTGACGAGTCGAGCAAGTCGTGTGTCTGATGGTAAGCGAAGCGACACACCTGACCGTAACAACAATTCCATTCAGTACTTTACTTTCTACTTGAAATTCTTACTATTGAATTACAATTACAATTAAAAACAAAAGAAAAAAGCTCTTCATAATGTTCATTTCCCGGTTTATGCGCTTTTGATAAACTTACTCTGATATAAAAAAAAAATTGATAGAGCAGCAAACAACGAGATAGCACAAAAGTAATTTAAAGCGAGAAATCGAGAGATTCCCAAACAGACTCTTACAAAAATGTTGGAATTTTTTTTCACTACTAACACCCAGTAGATATAATTTAGATCATCAAATTTTCTTCGAACACTCGTTTCCAATATTTTTTTTTTAAATTTCATATTTATTTCTAGTTGATCTGATGAAGATCATCGTAACTTTGAATTATGTATGATTTGTAGTGTTTATTGCTGATTGAACATGTACTTAAAATAATTGTATATTTAATGGGAGGGTTACATAATGACTACCAATAATCATAAATCATCCTTTTGAAGTCGACAATTGTTCACACCGACACTAAAAAAGTTATAAGCGTCTCGGAGGCGTCCATTGGAGGTTTTCCTGTTGGACTACACCCCAATAAGAATCCCATTCTTCATAGGAGAGGTTAATTTATAATTTTGTAATTATTATATCGACTTTATGTATGCCTTTTAATTTTGCCACATACAATCAATGAATGACTTGTAATATGGTGAAAATAAACTAATGAAATAAAGCCCAAAAGAGCAATAAACACTACTCATAAGTTGCACTAAATTAAACTATATGTGATAATAGAATGTTGATATTTTATGTTTCTTTTTTTAAGTAGACGCAAGCTACACTAATAAAATAAGATTTGATTAGATTTTGTTTGTCCCTATTTCCGGTTTTAGCTTGTCATTATTTGAAGGTCCAACTTGACTTTTGATTGATTTGATGCCAACTTTGGATAGAGTAGACCTTTCAAGTGAAAACATTTATCTTGTCCCGGTCTATCGTGAGAAGCCAACGTGGGTCAGCAAGTACTATAATAAAATTTTAGATGTTGAAATGTGTTTGGTATATGAAAAGTTGAAACTTTAAAGAATCATCCATACTCAAGTTTTTAATAAAATCTTAGTTCAATCGTTTTGCTTGTACAGCTATTTATTAAAGTTAAAAACTAACGTATGTTTAAACGTATAACACATTGAAATTAATTTCAATATCCCTTTTTTATCTTTATTAATAAACGCTACCCCTATTGTAAGATAGAAATATCTTGTGGTATAAGGGCGTAGTACATACATAAATTAGATTAGGACAATCGCTCAGATCCAGAATAATTATCTATAGTTCATACAAATATTTGTCCCAGGGAATCAAAGTCCTGACCTGCGCTGCCGAAGCAATAGCTTACTAACTGCGCCAAACGGGTCAAAAACATTTTTAGTATTTCTTGAGATATCTACTGAAAGCAGGAGGACAGTATCTGTTGGATCAGTTACGTTAAAAAACAACAATTTCTATGAATTCGATGGTAAAGTAATTAAAAACACTAGGTTATTTAATAGCTGGCAATCTGAGAAATGTTTACTCTTTCGTACCTATTTCTTATACGAAACCTTGTGTGTGTTTGAATGAGGTTTATAACACTTGCTTATTGTGACTATTAACTAACATAGAGACCAATATCATCATCAACTCACTCAGCTCATCAAGCGTTATTAACATAAGGAATTTAAGAGTATTTTAACGAAATTGATTTGAAATAACTGAACGAAGATTACAAAGGTTACAATTATTATATAACAATATTTCGGCATAAAATGATGTTCTAATCGTTACCCAATATGGCCTTATAAATTTAAATATATCTACAAGACAAGTAAATATTAATCTTTCTGAAAGGAGCTTAAAAGCTTTTGTATTTTCTCAAAGTCATAACAATGTAAGAAGCATTCTAACGGACATTTCAAAACCTACGCGTCGGAGGATCAATTTTATGCCACTACAGACTTGGCAATGACCGTCCTAAACAAGACCAAGCGAAATCTATTATGCCTACTTTATCTCCCTTTTGTATAGTGAACAACAGCGTCCACATATTTTAATGCCAAAAAAGGGCAGGTGAAGTTTATTGTGTTATGTAAAAGAAGGAGGCTTTCCAACTCGGTCCTAAAAGTTTTTACGATTCTGTCACACTAATTATTTTTACAGTCGGTCAATTTATATTATTGAATCAAACTATAATGTCCATCGTTACAATTATTATTTCACAGAATCCATTGAATCATTCATATAAAAATAATATTTAAGTTCGGTCTATAATAAATTTTATGTTCTCATACGACTTCATATACAAGAATATACTCGTATTTTAATATCAAAGATGATATTAAAATAATAACGTTCCTAATGGTTAAGAAATATTATTTTTGTCAATTGACATGATAGTTATTAATAAAGAAAACGCGTAATAGTACATCCTTTCAAATTGAACCCTCTTTCTTATTGACAGTTGTAGACCAATGTTGTAAACAACTAATAGAAAATCCGAAAAATTTATGGGAAATCGTCTCTTTCTTACTTATAAATGATTTTTATGGATTTTATCGCGACTGTTGCTAATTCTTACATTTTGACATAATTAAAAATATTACTGTTATATTAACGCGCTTTGAACAGTTTGGTAATACTAGTCATAGAAATAGAACAATGAGTATTCAAACTTATAAGTATATTTAACTTTTCGTAAGTTCACTGCGGGCTCGGGTTACTCGGATACGTATAGCAACTAATATAACGTGAGCAGACCAGCTTAGGGCCGTCAGTCCAAAGGCAATAGTCACCATGTGTACAATTTTAGTAACTTGATAGTTATTTGTAAAAATTAACATTGCAACGTTGCAATTTAAATGTATACTAGCAACTTATACAAATCGTATTATATGATACATAGTTCTTTTAACAGTAAGCAGTCGAATTATGAAATGCAAATGCTGGCTTCAATATTCCTGGAAATATATATATTTTTTAGATTGCAATTACTTTTACAGTATACTGTTATTTTATACTCTAATCGATCCATCTTTATAATACCTATGTATTTAATATTATAGGATTATTTATTTACATCAACGATAATATGGTATTATCGTTGGAGGTATCGTTGGTTAATAAGGATAACACCGTATAAATGAGACCGAGACTCACCTGAAATTCTAAAATTCATATCGACTTTTCCTTTTAGGAGGCCAATAACTTGCGGCCTCATAGGGGGTATCCATTGATATACGAGCCCCGACGACCCGTTGAAGAACCACTTCATTACGAGACCGACCCTTGGGGACATTACATCGATGTTGTACTGACAGTCGAGCACCACTGATTCTGTTCCCACTTCTACCAACGCCGGCACTTCTATCTTCCTTATATTTACTCCGACACATTCTACGAACAATTTTAAAAATTAATAAAAGATTTTTTTTAGTGATTGAATCTATACGAAATCGTACCCGCATCGTGAAACTGCTAAAAAGTACATCTTCTGCATATAGGTGATAGAAATGAATGGTATGAAGTAATTAAAAGTAAATAAATACTGCAATTTGATATCATATTTAAAAATACGAGGATATATTGGACTACTCATTTATTAAGTTTAAAAATTTTAGTTTCAACAGTGTTATAATCTAAAAATAATGTTTATTCAGTTAAAAATAAAGAAATTAGTGACAATATAGAAATATAAAAGTTTGAACAACGAAGAAATAAATATAATACATTCTGCTGAGCCCGGAAGCCATCATTGTTATGAAATTTTTGTAATATCACAAATTTATTTTAATGTATATAATTTCTTATCTTTCGGTAATTATATATCCGAGAGTGTAAATTACTATACAAATTATATCATTCTTAGATACGTGCAGGGGAAGCAAATAAAACGTATTAATGAAAATTTAATTAACAAAATTTTAATTTAAGTAAAAATTATTTTATTTTTATAGGTAAAAAAGTTTTCCGTAGCGAAAAGAATCTTTGTCCCCAAAATTTTGGTCGCACATTTAATGTTAAAACTTGTGTTTCTTGTCAACTCGATGAATTATATGTCAGAAAGAAAGGTATGGGACGGCGATTGGTTTTTCATCATTGTACATTTCAATGAATTAAATATGTATTTAAAACATAACAATATAGGATTTTATATACAATAAATGACATCCAAAGATTCAATTATTAAGTATGAATAGCGTGGTTTATTTGAAACCCAGTTATAGTATTGGACAAACAAAATGATTCGTAATTGAAAAAGAACTAATGTAAACATCACAATAGGCCCGTATAAATGGGGAACGAAATAATAATGTTGTTGTGACATCTTCCATGCCAGCAGCAGACAATGTGTTATTTTCTCGTGCTCACTTTTCTACGCTTGATGTTATTTCGTTTAGTCGCCAAATATAAACGGTGAGAGTTTTCCTTCATTATAGTTTAGTTTGTTGTTTTTATAAAATTTCATGTACAATTCACAAAATATACTAGTATTCAATATTGAAAACAACTTGCCGTGGATACTACCTATAACTATTTTAAACACTTCATGAGGTTTAACAATTTCGTGAAACGAAATATCAGTTTTTTTCTCTCTATAAAGCACGAAAGAGACAACCAAGCAATTCACCTAATGGTGGCTAGGCGGTCACCACCATGGTAGATCAAAGGAATAAATAATTCATAACCTGTGTGAAATAAATAAATAATCTATCATTACATGTAAAGGAAATCAAACATTATCCGACACTCAACGTCTTTATATATTGAGATTTTAATTTAAGGAAAAAATTAAAAAATTAATAGTAATTTAAAAAATCAAACCAACTTGCACATCTTTTCACCGTGAAGCGATAAACGATACTTTATGCTCTTCACGTTTTATCAACTTCCCAAATGGAATAGTAGGGATAGGTGGAGTGTAATAAGACAACTGAATAACATTGATTTTAGCACTTAGAAAAAGTAGCATCATACGACTGGTCTTTGCTAACATAATCTCAGATAACTAAATTCAAATTACTAAATCACTTTCTTGTTTTTCAGGGAAATGAAATATGAAAATTATTTACAAGCCATTCTCTAGTAGGCCACGCTAGAAGTTTTGTTCCTACAAAGGCTATACCTGGAAACAGAATTTAATATATTCTTTTCCAATAAATAACATAATGTGAAATAAATTATGACCACATTTTATTTATTTAAAACAAACGCTCTTTATTTAAAGCAAAAAAAAATACTCGCAAACTGAATACAAATATTTCTCACGTGTGTATCAAATATTTATCACAGGAGATTTCACAGACATGATGATGGACAAAAAGTGCACTAGGTCAGTCTCGGAATAACAGTTTGTAAATCAAAAAAAAAATCGGGCGGTACTCGATTTGAACCCGCAACACGGCACGCGCTTGCCATTGTTGCAATGATAAAATAAACCTTTTCTCCATCCGTACAGTCAAAGTCTAAGTTTCCGTATCAACTAAAGTAAAGAAAATGTATTACTATGTTTCACTGTTTTTCCTCTAGGGTACAAAGATATATTTACTTTTCCTTTCTAAAATGCAGGGTGCTGTCAACGAGAGGTACACCGCCGTTTCCTCAAAGAAATGTATATGAGTGAGCAATAAAATTGTAGGGACGTCGGTGGCTTTGCCAGGCTGCACGAAAAATACATCGTTCAAAATCTATAAGAAAAGATTTATAATATTCTCTATTATCTAATTATTATTATTTATCTAGTAACGTACTAAAAAGATATATTTTTGAGATATATCTTCTAAATATTTCATAATTATTCGTGTCTATCAGAAACAACAACATAACTTTACCTTTTTTTAGTATATAATGTAGTGTGTATTAGTGTACATATAATTTAGTTTAAAAGCTACGATCTTTGTTTCGTCTTCATTGCATTAAACACGCCTTATTTTCTAAGGCGATTAAAGTAATTTCCGCTAATGTTCAGCCATTACCTCCATAAGAGCAACATACAGCTTGACATAGGTCTTCCTTATCTAATGTTATTTAAGAAATTGAATGTGAGTAGCCACTATTTTATTTCTTGTATTTTTTTTTTGTTTACCAACTTAACGCAAGTTTTTTGTTTCATTTTGTTAATACTTTTTTTTTTAATTTTTGCTTTGTTTTTTTCAACATAGTTCTTAATATAATGGTAAGCTTATATACACACTTACATGTAAATACTAAAGAGCAAAATCGATTTTCATCTATGGTTGAATGCACTACTTAAACATTAAAGTTGTGAAGTTTAGAGTAATCACATTGTTTCACGACCCGATATCCCTAACTTGCATCGAGTGAATTTTAGAAAGTTTTG
Organism: Eurytides marcellus marcellus; assembly: GCA_018247955.1. Lineage (NCBI taxonomy): Eukaryota > Metazoa > Arthropoda > Insecta > Lepidoptera > Papilionidae > Eurytides > Eurytides marcellus. Next base: position 56 of record DWHQ01001717.1, on the reverse strand, counting down.
CTTTAACTACATTAAATATATAGAATTTAGAAAGCGGAAAAGTCGTATCTCGAAAA
>DWHQ01001716.1:0-10384 GCA_018247955.1 Eurytides marcellus marcellus | reverse complement strand
GAACAAATATCATACAAATATTTGTCCCGGGTGGGATTCGAACCCACATCTGCGATCGACTTGCGACGCCGAAGCCAATAGTTTTGCAACTGCGCCAAATTGATCATCAAATTACGAGCAGGCGTGTCATCTCGTTATCTCCTAAGAAAAATGCAGCAAATTAAACATTATTGAGTGTTTATTTTGCTGCATTTTTCTTTAAGGATTTATTGTTTCAGCACTTTATAACGCCTCTTTTGCTGGGGAATAATATCCACGTGTCGTGTAAGGTTTTCAACAATTGTTCAACTCGTATCGACAACAGGTCCGACATGAACTCCTAAAATACCATGCAGCTACTCAATGGCACATGAACTCCTAACATGCCGTGCAGCTACTCAATGGGAACATTTCAATCACTAGCCATTCGTGCAGTAAGCCGGTTAAACAAAGTAAATATTCAACTGCAATCTTTGTATTTAATCTATACCAATGATTCTCAACCACAGTGCCGCCAAATTTTACAAATGTATCTTATCTTATCTTGACTAACGTTGATGCTTTTAGCCTATGCGGCTCTATAAAGCTTTGTCGGATCACCGAATTCGTGGAAATACTAGTTTCCACGAATTGGACCATACGGGGTCACGCATGAGGACATACGCGTTGTGTCAAATATTAATTTTAATGTAATTTAAAATTGAGAGATTGTCGGTTACGGACTGTCGGGGGTATACGGACCTGGATCGCGGCTGTCGTCGATTTTTGATTAGCAAGCGGAATGGGAGGTGGTGAGAACCGCCCCGGGACCCGGGTAAAATTAATAAATAATTTTAAAAGTCAATAAAAGTATTGCTTAAATAAAAAAAAAAAAAAACCAAACTCAAATGTCTCATTAAAAGTATTCTTATAATTAACTTGTTGCCATTAAGAAACGTTCTTTAAGCAATACATATTATTTTATTTTAGATTCAAAATTATAACCATAATCTGTTTTACACAGTGCATGTATGTAGGTAAGTAAACAACTTTTAATTTTATTTTTTTCTTTGTGTGCCGCCAAATTTTAAAATCGTTAAAAGTGTGCCGCAACAAAAAAAGTTTGAGCATCACTGATTTTGACAAACGCATACCGCATTAGCTATATCTGCTTACTTCATCTATGATGGATGATGAATTTGTTTATAGCGTTATGTTTACTTAATAAGCAAAATTTAAACTCACCGTAATCGAAACTACCGTTCGCGCTATGATACTCGTCGTCGCTAGAATTGCAGCTCGAATAGAGGCTGTCTTCTTGCGTGTCCAAGTTAATCAGGCCGGGAATCCGGGTCACCGGTAGACATTCGCCGGAGGAACCAAGCACTATAAATCTTCCCCGACGATTGTTCAAAGTGCCACCGTCCGGTGATAACCAGCACTTTCGTTTCGTAAGTTCTACACCTGGCAATTAATCATTTCAAAATTTATTGCGTCGTTGTCATTAATTAGATCAGTTTTCATTGATAAGGTTTAGTCCAATGTGTTTCTTAATAGAACACGAGTGCTGTCCACAAATTATTCAAATGTTTTTTACCCTGTTACTTCATATACAAAAACAGAAAACATACTACAATTAAGCTCATAGCAAATAAAAATAGTGCGTTGCTTTTATCATCAACCTTTCGACTGTGGTATGCCCAACAATTACTTCGACGAGTCTGTGGAGTCTAATTTTGGCTTTCACACAGATGAGACATTTTGAGAGTGTTATTTCATTATAGTTGAAAACTATACTACTATATCGAATCGTTCAAATTAAAATCCTCTGATTTTAATTAGAATTTAATTCGATTCGTTTTTCTGGCTTGAATATTTATTTCGATGAAATATTCAAACAGATATTGTAATAAAAATTCAACATATTACGATTTTACACGAGAGTACAGATGAGAATTTAAGGGGTTAAACTGAGCAAAAGCGCAGATCTTTATTTAACGCCGGCATTTTTGTAAGACCAGCATCTCTGCATCATTGGTATTGCACATATTCTCACTGCTTTAATTTCTATTGCAATCTTTTAAAGCAAACAAAAAAAGCATAACACTCAGTAATGTAATCGTCTTACTTGGATCGTTTAAGTTAAGTGTGGCTGCGCAGTAAGTTTGCGGGGAAGGGCTTCGACTGTTGTAACTGTTTATGGTGCTGCAAGAGGAGGCCTGCTTTATCATTACAGTCGCTTCCACCTCCGGAGTGTTGCTGAATGATTCACCTGATGGAAAGTGAAAATTTTTATTTAATGTCCATTGGATGTTTTCTCTTCTTTATCTCAACCACCTCAAGGTTGACTGGTAGATAATGCCTTTGGCATTAAGCCGCCTTTGTACTACGATTGTGCATTAAACAATTGATTAAACAAATAAATAAATGTTTTCTATTTTTAAACAACAATGGATAAAAAGAGTCATTACTCAATTTGATGCGTGTGTATGATATATTTTTTATGGAGGGAAACGAACAAGTGGCTCACCTGATAGTAAGCGATCATCGCTGCTCATGGACATTTGCAACATCAAAATAATTGCAAAACGAGGGGAAGTGGGGATTGAGATGCCGGCGACCTCACTCACAGGACGAAACGCGGAAGCACAAACAATTCCACTTAACATCCACTTTCTGTCTATGTTCTTACCAGATTCGAGCTGCCCCATTAAATAATTTCAATACAGAATGGTAATATCTGTCTAAAGCAATAGAAAAAATTAAAGAGCGTATTATGGAGTATTAAAGAATTTACCAATGGGTGACAGTCTTCGTTCTTGTCGTTGCTGACCATCGCGACTCTTCATCGGCGATTGTTGGAACGCGAGAAGACTTTTATTCAGCTCCCGGAGAACGTTGTCTTCTTCCCACTGTCCAAGTGGCAGAGCGCTGTAATCCTCGGCATCCATTAAACACACCGTCACCTAAAAATATAATTATTCTGCATTAAATTTATATGAATAAATATTTCAACAACGGTATGTTCGTTACAGCACAATATGGGTGAAAAATTTTGTGTTTGTTTGGTCACAATGGGAAGCAATTAGATAAATATAACTTTCCCGACATATTTGATTTCAAGTGAAGTGTATTAGACCATGGATAAAAGTTTTGAAATATTTCATGATGGTGCTGTAAGTGTCGAAGTTCTGAAGTTGTAAATACAATGTTGTCTTTTTGTTTTGTAAAAAAGAGTCCTAATTATTGTATACGTACGGAAATTTTTGTATAGCAAATATTAATGACGGTTTTTATTCACAGTTTTGTTATTCGTGGTTCAAATCTTAAAGGGTTTTAAAAGAGATTAACTAAAGTCACAGCTAAATGAAAACCAGAATTAAAAGGCAAGCATTTTGTTTTCCATCAGGAGCATGTCTTAGTCGACTCGTTACTGAAGTTCTTAAAAAAATGTGTGGAGAGGGAAAAATGTATTGAAAAGAATACTTGATGAAGAAATAATGTCTTACCGTTTTAGGCTCGGCGAGTAGTTCTATGTTTGCTTTCTGCTTTTTGTCACTTATTCGACTAAAAAGCCTGACACCTTCTGCTTTTAACACCTCGTTGTCTTCTAGCGCTTCTACCGACAGCATAACAGGCAGCAGTTCCGGCATCATGAACATCGCTAATGATTCCTATTGATTAATAATATTAATTTCAATAGTTTATTGAGGAAACAAACTCTCTGTTCATTTTCGAAAGACTCTTGAGTCCACCTAAAAGAGTATTCACACGATTACAAGTATTTTATCGTAAAACAGTGAAAGCATTCCGCTTTGATGAGATGAAAGCATTGCTCGCGATTGAGTAGCATTAAACTTTGGATGCTTGATGTACAAGGCTGGGGCTCGGTACTCGTGGGTTGATTTAATAATAATAACACAAGTAGTTATTATTTTGCATCGATGTGTTGGGGCAGATTAATAACATTTGTTTTCTTCTTCTCCAGAAGAACTATGGCCTCATAGAAGACAAGCGAAACAGTAAATATTTATAATACGTTTTTACTCTGTGGGTAAGGTCGAACGCCTCTATCATTCATGTAGTATTGGGCAATACGTTTGCAATATCTCCATTGTCGCGAGTGCGTGGCAGCAGTTGTAATTACCGTGAGGTTCAATGTTGGCTCTGCTATCAATTAAATAAAAAGTTGAAGATGTTGTTTCACGAGTTTGTCAAAATCTGTTGAACAATCACCTGTGAATCCCCATCAATGAGGGCGTCACCTCCTACACGACTGCTCGCGAAGCACACTCGGATGGCTTCATCGTTTTCACATCGTTCAGGCCGCCCCTCGTGCCTAACCATCAACTTGCATAATGGCAGTGTGCATTCAAGCCAGTCTTCTATCGTTAACCATTGTTTTGAAGTCATAACCTATTAGAGGGTTATAATATATGAGTCTTTTATTTTGTTAAATACATATCAATAGAAAACATACTTGAAAATAATGCGGTAGTTTTTCAATGCGGTGATGTACATCAATGATAGGTTTGCACAAATTTCAATTACGATAAGTACAACATAAAATGAAAATATAAGATATCATACAAACTCTGAGATTACATAAGATTACGAAAAACAAGGACGTAGACGGACGAACAAGAATATAAAAAAGTTTTTTTTTTAAATATTTTACATCGATTTCTAACTTAAACTTGTTAAAAACACTCACCTGCCTACTTAGTTTTACTGATCCTTCGCTGCTATTTTTATCCAACCATTCAAAGTAATGTAGCAAACTTTTTAGTTTATTTCTTTGCGATTTTCTGTAAAAATTGAATAGAAGAAAAATATCTATAATGGTTTCATTAAAAAAAAGTATTTTATTTCATTATATTAATACCTGTGTAAATTCTTAAAAAAATGTGTAAAATTGAAGTCTTGTAAAGTCGGATGAGTTTTGAGCGTTCTTTTGGGAAAGGTGGAGAAAAATGCATGGGCAACAAGTGATGATAAGAAATTATAATCCAACTCCGTAACATCACCTGTAATTTACAACAATAACGTAAAAAAAATATTTACATTCCGTGAATAACTAAAAATTGTATTATAAAGTAAACTCACTTTGTTGCTGTAAACTAAACATTAAGCCTTTTGGTGGACGCCATCTCTTTAGATGCAGTGCTTTGTTCACCATTATTCTTATTGTATTGTCTAAAAAATTCCTCCTTTCTTCTTCTGACAGTTCTTCTTCAAGGAATTCTTCGAGGCCCTTCATGAGCTCCGGGTCTTTAATGTCATCGTCTGGATCGATACCTATGCTGTTTAATTTTTTTCTATTACAAATTGTACATTAAGTACCTTGAAAGTGACTTGAAAGGTCAACCTTTTCTATGCAAGATTGAAAAATGTTGTTGTAAACTGTTAATCCATCTTGCAAAACGTTTTTGCTTGCGAAAAAGTAGCAAAGGAATTGAGACACTCTGACACAGTAATAAATTTTAACCCTTTAAGTGACAAACAGTAAAGTGATTTCCGATCCGATGATAGAATGATGAAATATGTTGATGATATGGCCATACAACGCAATTGTCGGTACGTTGATAGTTAATGGGAGGGTGTTCCTACGGTCACGACGCGTACAGGTACAACTACTTAGAATTTTCCCTGATGATATTAAGCTATTCCATTCACATGGCATCAGAATCTGTTGCGTTTAACAATTTTTACTTTTTAAGATATTTGACACTATCTTGTATTAATGTTTTATTCTACTGCTGGTGACGTCATTAATACTAGTTATCTTAAGGATTTTATAGATATGCCAAAGATTTGACTCATATGTTACAATTACTTATACTTACTTGCACATGTCGTGAATTTTCATCATGTTTCCCGTAAGCTTGACAGAAGATGAAGCCAAAAGAAGGTGTTTTAAGTGACGTTGTACAGAAGTCCACCAAGGAAGGTCACACGGTAACATTACGAGCGCCATCTGAAGAAGGGCACATTTTTGAAGAAATTTCTTGGCTATGAAATTACAACAAAATGATAATAGTCAAGGCTTGTTTTTGTTTCTTATATACAGTTGTAGGACGCTTGCACTACTCCTGGTAGTATTACTGCATGGCCAGTTATTTTATCACCAGGAAGTAATGTGCGCTGCTTTGTTTTTGTTTGAAGAGCAATATTGACAAAGAGATAGAGCCACGCAGCAGCTCCCGCTGCTGCTGAATGGGGCGGCTCGAACCGGGTAAAAAATTCAACTTCACAGAAAATCGGCGTAAAGTGGAAATGTTTGTGCTTCTGAGTTTCGTCCGATGAGTAAGGAGGCCTGTGGCCCGCTTCTCCCCCTCCGTCCTCTCTTCTCCGCCCTATTTGCACCTTAAAGGCCGGCAACGCATACGCAATTTCTTTGAAGTTGCGAATGCGTTGCCAATGTTCATGGGCAGCGTGATCGCTTATCATCAGGTGAGCGGCTTGCTCGTTTGCCTCCTGCTTCATAAAAAAAATTATAAAAAAATGTTTGTGTTATATCTTTGGGTGATGAGCGCAGCGCAGGACAGTTTTTTATATGTACAGTCCAATATGGCCAAGTTTGTCACTTTAATCATTAGCCAAACGACTTGCTTGACTCGTCTCTTTATTTCTTAAAAAATTACAAGGAATATAAAACATAAAATATGATATTTATGTTCTCTATTTTTGAGTTAAACATGATCTGTAAAAAATCGTTAAGAAAAACTACACCAGAAAGTGAAAAGGATTCCAACAGCTTGGCCTTCAACAGCTTTGGTTTCATCAAAATGGTTTTCGATATTATGTTAATAATTTTTTTTTATACATTTCGGCACTGTTGCAATGGTAGAGTAAACATTTTCAGATTTACGATATAAGATATATAAATTTATAACAATAGTAGTAGCATAGTAGAAAATTTTCCACTTTTAAGTAAGTTTAAAATAATTTATAATTAATTGGGTTAGTCTCGACAAAAAGTGTTTTAACTAGTCAAACTCCGCATCTATATATGTTATTATTTTACATTATATTTTATGTGAAGAAAGCTATGTTAAGGCGTTTTTTAGTAAATTAGTTAGTTATATAGCATTTATCATAAATAAATAGGTGTTTATAATTTTAATGTTAATAAAGAAAGGTAATAGACAAATATTATGAATTTTATTAACTTTATCTAATTGCGCCAGTAAAAGCAAAAATTATTTTTGACCTGTTTCTATCTTACATACGGATTAATCGATTTTGATTAATCGAAATACCACTCTCATTATATTTATCACCATAGCAACTTCATTATTTGCGTATTTACCCTTTTGATATTTGATGGATTTTATCACAAACATCATAAACATTAGCTAATAACTTAAATGTATACTTAAACAATATTTTATTAGAAATAGTAGCAATTTCAAGTAAACATTTACTACGAAGAAGCAACATCATTCAAATCATTGTTATTTTTAGCAGTATTAATTGTTTTTCTAAAGGTTGAAAACAATTTACAAAGATTGACATTCGCTAAAAACAAAAATTTAAGCAAATAAATTGGAATTAAAAACGGATTTAAAAACCGTATCGAAGTCGTTAACCACGCATTTTTATCTTTTAGTTAATATTTGTCATAACTTATAATGGAATACTGTTCGAAAATATGTAATGTTTATTGAAGTAATTTACTTTGAAATCCATGATAAAGTTTGTTTGGGAAATGTTCTATTACCAAAATAACTTCGGGAGTTAGTGTTTATACTATAAGAAAGATACAGTGATGATACGTTTAAAATGATGATACATTATGCTGTATGATTATCGTAGGTGCCTGCATATCCTCTGTATTTAACAAAAATGAGCTCGCTTGATATAATAAGATGTTGCTCAGCATAAGGCACGATAAATATACGATTATATAAACAGATGGGTTGGTTACGCCTTGAGTCTACACGAGCAATAATAGATATCAACGCTTTCATCCATGTGACGTTTGACATTTGGTTAGAAATAGTCATCTGATAAAGTCTGTGGAGTAATCATTGGATTAAAATGTGATTTTAAATTGTTGTGGTAATTTTTAAGGTATCGTAAATATCTTATTATTAATTGTAATAAGCATATTATTGATTACACTGTTATTTAAGTATTTACAATATGGCAACATTTTCAAACTTGTCTAATTCTAATGACAATAATGACATAATGACATGTAATGCCCGTATTGTGATAACGATAGTTGATAAGTCCTATATACACATTTACACAGGATTTATGAAAGAAATGTATAATTAGTGTCGAATTCGTGAATAATCAACACCTGTTGCTAATAATAAAGAGTATTGAATGTCGTATCAGTATAATAAATATAAAGTCTAAAGTACATTTACGTCGAAAACAAAGGTCATATTTTTATATACAATTTTTAATAAGACAATGACTGTGAGGGCTAAATTATTAAAAGCTCTTATACTCGGTGCTCCGGCATCTGGAAAAGGGACAATATCGTCTCGAATTGTTAAGAAGTACAATATAGAGCACATTTCCAGTGGAGATAAATTGAGAGACCATATTGAAAAACAAACAGATCTTGGAAAAGAGGTTAAAAAATATTTAAATGAAGGAAAACTAGTACCTGATGATGTTATAATAAAGTTTATGCTTACTGAATTAAAGAAAATTGACAAGCGACCTTGGTTATTGGATGGATTTCCTAGAACTGTGACACAAGCAAATGCATTGTGGAAAGTACAACCAGTAGATGTGGTTTTAAATTTGGTGGTACCATTTGAAGTTATAATAGACAGAGTAAAGAATCGTTGGGTACATTTGCAGTCGGGAAGGGTTTACAATATAGGCTTTAATACGCCTAAAATCATGGGAAAAGATGATGTAACTGGCGAAGATCTGATTCAGCGTCCTGATGACAAACCTGAAGCAGTTCGTAAAAGATTAGAAATATATGAAAGTGTTACTCGACCAGTAATAGATTTTTATAAAGATAAAGGTATTTTGAAAAATTTCGAAGGTCGTACATCTGATGAAATTTGGCCTAAGGTAACCTTATTTTTAGATCCAATATTGCATAGGTAATATTAGATTTCTAGATAAAAATATTATTTACACTATTTGTTTTTTACATGTTTATATTTTATAGAGCCTTTTGGTGTGTTATAGTGGTTTAGGATAGTTTTTGATATTCTTTGTTCTATAAGAACATTTTATGTAAGTTTTACATGTCACAAGTAGTTGAAGATAATAAGAATAGATTTATAAGTCAAATGTGCAATTATGTCTTCCAACATTATTATTACCCAGTTGATTTTGATAAAAATATCAATGTTTTTTTTATTTACTAGTCACAAAATATTTATTTGTACCTTTATACTTTGTTACTAATTTTCTATAAATTTTTGAAAGTTCCTGATTATCTCATTCATGACACTTGAATCTGTTTTAATCAATATTTTTTTATATTATTTATTTAAACACAAAACATAATGTGTAAAATAGCCCTTTATTAATATTTTATTTCTATATCTTAACACAATTATATCAAATATAACTATTATGAATTTGTGGGTTACAATATTGTTACACACACAATGTAATTCAATTACAGTGAAGTCCTGAATGTCGTGTTAAATTACTAGTTGTTAAAGCAAATGTTAGTATAAATCTCTTAATACTGTTAAGATTTTGTAGGGTTTCACCAAAATGTACCCAGACTTTGATTCTAGGCAGCTTAGTTATAAAAAAAATAGAAAATGGTAAACTGTAGTTTTCAATTTTTAGTTGCCATTTTAAGACAAGAAAAACATTGATTTACAATTTCACATCAATTACATCATAAAAATCTATAGTGAAGGTTTTTGCTTGTCATTGAAATATGTAAATTGGATTTATTTATTTACCAACAATATGATAACATATAAAAGTGTTTTAAAAAGAAACTATAAGTAATAATTTGATATTTGTAACATCTTATCAACGCTAGAAAGTATAAACATAGTAACCAGCAAAAACTAAATTATTCACCAGGCATGCACCAATCGGAGTGGTTTCTTTTACTGATTTCAATAATGTAATAAAAAAATTGTCATATACTACGTCGCTATCTAGTCCTTTCATAAAGAACTTTGTTATAACAAAAATATATCAATTTTAAAATTTACAGAACTTTCTTCTTTTGCAAAAAAATATAAATTAGCCCTTTTTAGTTCCTTTATAATTTATATTTGTAATTACACAAAAGTTGTAGATAAATATTGAAAACTTATCAAATTGGATTGGTAAAATATATGTTCACTTATTTAATCATTACAATCATTTTATCTTGATGATAAAGAGTAACACTCTTTATTATTGAGATAAAATTACTTATATATTTAATAACTTATATATTTCATTTGGTGTGTTATAAAATATATTTATT
>DWHQ01001715.1:0-10385 GCA_018247955.1 Eurytides marcellus marcellus | reverse complement strand
GTCTTTAAGGAGGGGAATTTTTGAAAGCGCGAGGAAGGGGAGGAGAGGTAGAGTGGAAGGAAGGGGAGTGGTACTTAGCTGGTTCGAGCCGGCCCATCCAGCAGTGGGAGCAGCTGCGTGGCTCTACCACCGTTGAACTTCATGTCCTGACAAAAAAGTCCTTGGAATAGTCGTTCTAAGATTGCATCGACCGTCTCTCAGTCCACCCAATTACCTAATCAGATTGGTCGTGTACCATTAAATCGGTCCCAAATGCTCACCGCGCCGCCACGGGCGTACGTTGTTAATTTCGCCGGCTCAAATGGCATTTAGCCGGGCGCCATTGCATTATGTCGCGCAGTAAATTAACGTGCCAATAAAACAATCGAAATTGTTTGTAGCGGGGCACGGTGCAATGTACAATTATAAATTACCGACAATTTAAGCTCTTTCTGCAGCGACGTACGGTGCATTTATATGGCGTAAATTTTGTTTGTTGTTGTGTGGGTGTGTGTGTTTGTATGTGTGTGTGTGTGTGGATGTGTGTGCTTTTTTAGCGCGCAAGCTGCATCAGACTGGTTCGTTTTCGCGCCGGCACACGCTTGCGCGAGTGTTGATTGGGCCGTTAATATACACAACGTAACGCTGCGATTTACGGATACGTGTGACGATGTTCGCTGTTGTTGGAAGGAAGCGGTGTTGCTTGTTGCTGGTGTTTTTATTTTGTTCGTTCGCCGATCGCCTCAGAAGCTACAATCGGGATCGTTTAAGATATGGAAAAAAGATACTTTTAAGTGAATATTGATTGGAGATGGACTCTGATGCCATCTAAATACAGAACTTTTGACTCATTACTTTCTTCACAGTTAATATTAACGTTTTAGACATCATGAAATAACAATATATACATATATTACTATATGTTGAAGTTACACTAGGGACTCTTTAAAACTCTTTAAAATTAAAAAGGAAATATGAGTTGGGTCTATTATGTGATTTATTTGAAGTTTGTTTAAGTTTATATTTTTCTTCTTCTTGTTTTGTTTAAATCTTTGTTTAAAATTATTTCTTTATCGCAATTCTTTCTAATGTCATTTTCGTGAAACCCAACCCGTTAATATAACAAGGCGTACGTAGACAAAGACGTGTCTAAGACATCCAAACACCGTCTTACTCTGCTAATCCCGCTTATATGTGTTTTGACTTTATCCACCCGCTCGTTTCACACCGTGGCCGCTGCGTCAAAGCGCCGAAGCCAGATTACGGCTCATTTGCATGCAAATGTTCGCTCCAACGTTTGAATGGCGCCATTGCAAGGCCGCCTGTTGTTCGGGCAAAAAGCTCCCTCCGGTTCGCACAACAACAACAATGGGACAATCGGGCGGGGTCCTAGGACGGTTTGATTGAGGTCGCAAAGTTTTACAAGCGGACCACGCCCCGTGTCGCTTCCAGTCGTCGCTCGTCCTTCTTGATCCGTGTACAATGCTCCAAGCTCGGGGAAGTCAGCTGAATAGTGTTAATTGGGTCTCGGGGCGCCCGAGTGTTCGTTCCGCCCGTTCCTATAGGATGAGCCTGCTCGTAAACTTGTTAAAGTGAAGCCATTTCTTGTGTTGGTTGCGATTTTGGTGATCTTCGAGGCTTATTATGTACGAAAGCTTTGTTGATGCTAGTTTTAGAACAAATATGAAGGGCTAATATGAGAATCCGCACTAGTCCCTACTAATGATTACTACCAATGTACTATATAATACTAGTAAGACAAGTAGGTACACGTAGGTGTATGTCTGTGTACACTTACTTGCTTTACTAGTATTATATAAATCTGGAAGTGCTTGTTGTCCGTGTCTCAAGTAGCGACAGAGTAACGCATCGGTAGAAAGCTAAGCCTAGACGTAGTTTGTAAGACGAAGAATGATTCATCTGGTTATTAGTAGTTTGCGGTTAGGTTCACTGTTTGTTGCAAAAAATTTTAAATGAAATAATTTTAAAAAGTAGGCAAAGTCAGATAGATGACATAGGCAATACCTACGCCTTTATTTAAAACTGTATAAAATATTATAATAATTCTTAGTTACTTCATAAAAGTTAAAATAAGAAAAAAGCTTCAACTGGCTCATTTATTCTAAAACGAGATTAGAATCTTTTAAATAGATGATTATCTACCGTATGCGATACGGTAGATAATCATCGAGTTGCGTTTACCATTTACATCAGTTTCGTAATTTTTGAACTCTCGAAATCCAAGTCAGAATATTACGCAGTTCGATTAATGATTAATTAATAAAGTAATACTGGCGTGTATTTAGTCAATGTTGTTCTTCTTGAAAATAAGTCTTACACCTTTTCTTTTAAGTACGCTTTTAATTTCAAATTGCATAATTCATATTTTCATAGCGACTAGCCCGTTGATGTAATAGTTAGTGCTCCTAACTGCAAACATCGTGAGGAAACCTGCATATTTAAGAAACGATAAAAATCTCTTAAACATGTGAAGTCCGTCAATCCGCAGTTGGGTCGCGTGGCGGTCTGTGCCTTTATACCCTCTGTATAGAGGAGGCCTGTGCCCAGCAGTGGGACATATATAGGCTGTTACTTTACTGCTAGACTACCGTAATCTTTTTTGCAGTCTGAATGTATTTAGATTTGATTTGATAAAGATTAATAAAAGACGAGGTAAAAAAAGGACAAAGTAACTCAAGAAAAAGCGAGTAAGCTACAGCTATTACATTTACCATTTACAAGAACATTCCGTTCCATATATTAAATTATTATTCAGTGAGTAGCCACGTTGCGATAAAAATTATAGAAATAAACCTGAACAGTAATCTGCATTTTCAAAAGTATTGGATAAAGAAAGCTAATGAAAGTTCATTATGTTCCAAGAAAGTTTTCACACGGGACATTTAATATACTGGTTTAGTCACATTTTAAAGTAAATTTATACTAATGCGAGTGCTATTTTTTATTAAGATCAGTAAACTGAATTGTTAATAAGAGGAAAGGGGATCGGATTCGAAGTGTTTTGCAGATTTATTATCAAACGACAACGATTTAATTGTAATTAGTCGTATCGTTTGTATGAAATAAATTGGTTATGAAAAAAATCACATTCAGCCATGTATTTCTGCATTTATGGGTTTCCCCATATATTCAAGACATGTGTTATCTATAACAGTGAAATAGTATTATCAAACTAATTAGTGATCCCTTATAAATCCAACTAATCGGCATCGGTGCTATGTTGCCGGCGATAAAAGGTCAAAATTGTAAAGGCCAATTGATATAAAGTAAACGTCATAGTACATTAACGCAGTAGTTATCAACAACCGAACGTTTAAACTGAAAATTTGATAAACAAACGGGCTCCATCGTTCAATTGAAGCAATTGCTCATGAACTAATTTATCAACAGATGCGCAAACTCCGCTACAAATCTACATAATTGATCCAATTCGACTGCACTGTGACAAATATTTGTTTGTTAACATGTGATTCTCAACTACGTTAAATACGACAAATATGTGAACCTTTGGAATGTCTTTAAAACGATTTCAAATAACACGGCCAATTAACATGGAACATGATGTTTACATAAAACACATTGTTAATAATATATGACAACAGCTTTTCATATTTTAAATCAAATTATTAAACAACCATTAACTCGTCGTTTTGAGACAAGAAATTGAACAGATTGATTTTCAACAGAGTATGGTTAAATTTTGATTTCGATACTTTTATTAAGTATCGAATTGAAAATGAAAACCACTGTATACAATTTAAATGCAGCATTGAAATTTGTTACTTCGTCAATCTATTTAATAAATTTTCATGTTAATTTCAGAAAATAACTTGATACGCCAACTCAGTTGTAAACAATGGTCTAATAAAATTTTAAGAGGACTGTACAGACGTTATAGAATTTAATTTATGAAGGAAAATAGTACGGCCATTGTGAATACACACAGCATATTGTGAATTACTCACTTCTCTTATCTGTACGTTATTAGATTTAAGAAGACACTTCGCAAACTAATACAGCATGATGAAATTACGTCTTAAGTTTACTTATAACGTAGCAAATTTTAACTTTAAAACTTTCCCAAAAATTGTGTGTGGCATTTTATACTTAAAAATTAAAGTAAATGAAATCGATCTAAACATTTCATAATGTGTTTTGTACTCTAGCATCATTATGTGATTTGCAATCGATGTACAGTCTACCGGATGTATTTAACTGTCCGTGTCACTGATATTGTGAGTTCTCAAGACCTCACATAGACATTGCATTACTCAGCAGGGGTCAATGGCACTTCTCAATAGTGAAATCAATTTTATCTGCGGTAGAAGCTCACAAAGCTTTTGTGAATATATAATTAAGCCAAGGCCTCACATAAGACCGGAATGAAAGAGAAATGTTAATACTTTTGCGTTTCACCCACGCCTGTTGTACCTGACGGGACCCATGTGGCCTTGTAAGGGAGCTTAAACGTTAATAAGGAACTAACATAGGGCTTTGAAATGTGACGGACATATTTTAACATCAGGTAAATCGCTTGCCCGATTGCTAACTTTTCACATAATAAAGCAATAGTCGTCATAGATTTCACATAGACGAAGGCACTTTCTTTACAGAGTACCCTTATATTCCAATTACGTAAAGAATAATCCGTCACATGCCCCTTTGTGACACATTTCTTCGAAAGAATCCTCGTACACGTGTCAGACATGTGTACTTTCTTACGATGTTTTCCTTAAACCAGGAACAATATAAATTGATCGCTCAAATAACTTAACAATACAGCGTCGTTGACATCAGCATTTCAATGTTAAAGGAACAAATTGAAATATAAGGTAGAAAGAGATGTATCGGACACTGGCCCGAACTGGCCTATTTCTTAATAGGTCACTTCGTAATTATGTAAGTTTCGATCCTATCCCTACGTTATAGCTGCTAATATAATTGTATACAGAACCACGTTGCTGGCAATAAGGTCAGCTGACAGCGGCAATATAAGAAATTACTTTTGTTGTATAATTATTATGACTCGCTCTCGATCTGTTCGTTGTTCTTAATAATTAAATATAGCATCTATAAAAGCGACACAGAAATATATAAGG
Organism: Eurytides marcellus marcellus; assembly: GCA_018247955.1. Classification (NCBI taxonomy): domain Eukaryota; kingdom Metazoa; phylum Arthropoda; class Insecta; order Lepidoptera; family Papilionidae; genus Eurytides; species Eurytides marcellus. The sequence continues at coordinate 5,286 of DWHQ01001715.1, read as the reverse complement.
GAATGTTTTCACTTTATGTGTGACGGGAATAATAAAAGAAATGAAATAGTGCCTGAAATTTTTTCACAGTTGGAAAAAGTATCCTCAAGTTTTTATTAAGAATATTAGAATTATTCATACTGTCTGTTGCTTGCATAACATTCACGAATACGTTGTTTGATCTTAATGTATTCAAGTTTTTAATATATAGAAAAAAATTTAAACGCATCTACGATTCGACATTAAAGGAGTATTTTTAAATTAACATAATATGGAGCATAATATTTTGTGGGGATAAACAAAATTATATAAATGTCAACAGATATTTTATATAACCACATATCGCTTCAGTATTTAAATACTTCAAGCGATGACTAATTACATTGCGCAAGGTATTATGGACAAAAGTTTCTAAAACAATGCATTTTATAATTAAAATTACGTTGCAAGTGATTTTATCCCACTTCACTTGTACACTAAATGACTTTTTTCATAATCACTGAAGAAAATATATAACTTATATTTTTCCCCAATTTCCGCGAATAAATATTGTTTTAATAAAAACAACACACTTCGCGAGTTAGTAATAGTCACAATATGATAATCAGACCAAAAATATATTCAAGGGTAAAGTAATGAGAGTCTGTAAATGTAGAGTATATATGTAAATAAATAATCTGAATAAAACAATTCAAATAGCCGCACTAACGTGTAGCAAAAGTAAATTAGTTTAGAGACACTATACATAGAGTTAAAAAGGAAAATATAAAAAATAATTGAACTCATATTATATACGGATGATTCATTAATTTTTCTCTGCAAATTTCTTCTCTTCTTCTTCTTACATTCGTTTATATGTCAAATTATTATACAATTATAGAACATCGAATGGAATACTCCAAGTAAAAGAAAGGTATATCGTAATTTATTGGGATAAGTTACTTTAAAATAAAAGTAGCCAAGTTAAATTAATTTCTGGTTAAAAATGTATTTATTTTAAAAAGAATTATTTACAATTCACTTATATGAGAAATTAAGAGTACATAGTATTATTATTAAGAAATGGGCGTAAACAGTAAAATTAGAACCAAGAGTATATTGAAAAAAATAATTCTTCATTATTAATAGCAACAAAAAGTGCTCCGGTTTCGCTACTAAGCAGAGAGATGGTAAATACACTTACCATTTACATACCTACGCTCTAATACGTCCCAAAGGAGTTACGAGGACCCTGGCTTGCAAGATCTATACCTTTAAGAAATAAGTACCGTATCCTTAGAAATTAATGAATTAGAATTAAATTTGCAATACGCAATACTCTAGATAACAATAAGCTATGATTTGAATATTTTGGGACTAAAGACTGGTGAACAAAGATGTAATAATAAAAAGGGTAAGAGCAAGTTAACTTTACACGTATGCGCACATCATGTATCAAACAATTTTCCATTGCTTTATTTTTACCGTGGGTATAAAATTAATATGATTTTTATAGCAATAATGAATAGGGTTTAGTGTGTTTTTCAATTTACTTCAAAGATCAAGTAGCATACCATCAGGTTGAATGTAAGTCAAGCTCTTATATGATGAGTAAAAAAGTACGAATTTCTTCAACTCATGCTCTGTAAAGTCCAAGGAATATAAGACACGGAGCTGATTAATAGAAAGACAGTAATTTCTATTAGTTTTAGCTGAAAACGAATACGTTCTAAATCAAGCTAGAGTGGAAAAATTCGCATTATTACAAGAAACGTTTGTCGCCCTCCGGGGGCAATAATTTGCCTGTCGGGGCTCTCCCCATTTCTCCCAGCGACCGGCCAAACATTGAATCAACTGGCGCGACATTCCAAATTAACTTTTTCTTTATTGAAAACCTAATGAATTTCGTTTTGAATACCAAAAGAATCTATCTAGAGGAATAGAGGATGATTGGAAACTGAAAGACCGTCAACGAAATAAGTTACGAAGTGTAAAAACAAAAAAAAAATGTATTTAACTTAAACATCTTTTATATAATATTAATTGCAAGCACATGTATATTAGGATTATAGCGGATTTATTTACGACTCGGTGTATCATCCCGTCCCGAGAGACATCTAGACACCTTCTACCTTGACAGCAACATTAAATTTAGGCAGATATACTTTTGCATTTTGTCTTTGGAGCGAACTGCACCTCCTTTTAAAAAAAGTTGCATATAAGCGTAAACATAGCAACATAGACAGCCTACTGAAATGAAAAACAAAAATAATACGATATCTGCTAGGCAAATGATAAGTCAAAGTTAAATTAATTACACGGGTTTCTTGACTTTGGACAGAAGAGTGAACAGAAAACAAACTGGGGTGGACGAAAATTAAATTGTGAGAATGGAAAGGAAGCGGTGAGGCTAGGCTTAAAACGTTTACTTTTCAATCTCCCTGAAAGTGTTTACTGAGCAAACATTAATTATTTTCAATGACATAATTTTATTTACATTTTAATGAATCAAATATTCATTTATTTTTCTTCAAAATATCTCTCACACAACTGCTAATCCTTGTCCAAGCTAAATATTCTGAAAAATGTTTTGATTAAAGTAACCAGTAAAGTACTTTTGAGTGTATAATTTTTTTCCATTTGTTGTTTTGTTTCAATTATGACGATTTATTTTTTTAACCGTTTGGCGCAATTGCTAAGCTATCGGCTTTCGTGTCGCAGGTCGTGGGTTCGATTCCCACCCGGGATAAATATTTGTACGAACTACAGATAATTGTTCCGCATCCGGACGTTTGTCTGGATCAAATGTATATATGTAAAACTCCCTCATAACATAAAATATTTCTATCTTACAATAAGGGCAGCGTTTAGTAAAGCAATAAAAATGAGAAATGAAACTATAGAGGGAATGTGACTTCACAAAACTACAGCAAGCAGTCAATATTTTGATGGAAACTTTTAGAGAGGCTAAAAGGGGTTAAATATAGACAATCTAACCACAGAGCGTCACTGCCAGTGACCTCAACGTCTGAATAAACAGGAAAGGACGCTGTTATTTCTTAATTAATTAATTTAAATAAGAAGTTGCGTAGTCATATACCCAAATTTATTCTCCTTCTAACGTCCTTTTATCGACAAGATATGAGTATTAGTTTATACATTTATTAGGAAGGATGTTCTTTTTTATGTCTCTATAGCCTGTTCTTGAATTTTTTCTGCATTTACGATACATTATTCGTAACGTTACAAAATCAAAATTCAATTGAACGTATCTATCTTATAGCATTAGCGATTCCTGTCCATTGTTAGGGTTGGCAGCTTGTCAAAGTGTCCCGTATACGGAAGCGTTCAGCAGCGTTGATTCGGCCAGCCCTGCTCGGGTTAATTCCGCACGGGCGAGGCGAGAGATTGGAGCGTGCCCCGTACATCCGACTGACACAATAGCTGGGCGATTAGCATCGCAGCGCTGTCGTGCACCGCTGCCCCAGACAGACCAACGCCCGTCGGATCAACTGCTGTTTAATTAACCGGCCGGATTGAAATCCGAAATTTATGCCGCTCCCTAATTCGGTAGGTGTCCGATGCGACAGTCGCGTAATTACGCACAATGCTGAGGAGGTACTACTGACGGTTTGCTGTATTTATGTCAAAATGAAACAAACTTAGGGAGATTGTTAGTTTTTGCTTTGATTTAATTTTTTACCTGCTTATTAGACTGTTGCTCAAATTAAATCTAAGTACATCAACACTACAAGACCTCAAAGAGCCCAACATAAATAACTAAAAAGTTTTTAGGGTAGCCTGAATATAAGTCATTAGGACATGAATTATCTCAGTCCACACGTTATTGTAAACTCCGTAATGTTCGACACGTCGAGAATTGAAAATCGTAATAAAAACGTGATAAAATATATAAATTTGTTTTATTTCAACTAGATGCTATTATAACTAATGATAATGCAAACGTTTCAGAAAGCCGTATTTAATATAGTGAAGCCAAAATAGTATGTATTCGATTCGATGGGCCTGTAAAGTGCTACGTGAATAAATGATTATTCACATCCAATAAAACAGTCGTAACGGGAAATCTTTTAAAAGATTTCCGTTCAATATGTACTCTTATTTATTCATGAACGATTTCCAATCAGGTTTAGTTTGATTTTATATTTTCGACGCTATCGTTTTTTGCGGGTAGTTAATGTACTTGATGCATCAGTGAAAGTGTTATTGAACGTGATAAATCCATTAAAATGATTTCATTTAGTATCTAGTTATTAACGTTTCTATGCTTGCAAGCACGCAATTTGTATTACATTAAACAGATGGCAAATGGAAAAATAAATTTAAATCTAAAACACGCTTTAACACTTGAAAACTCAAATCATTTGATTTTATAACGTTGAATCAGTAATAGATTTTAATATTAGTAGATTAAACCATGTGATGCTTTATGTAGCAAAAAATAAGAAAGTTATTTGCTACGCTGTAATTGTATTTATGTACTATCTTTACTTTTGCAAAGATTTTCGATGAGTAAAAAGTTTACCTGAGTAAATACCATACCATCAGAATGCATTCCACCGCAAAATAGTATTAGAAAAGCAATAATGAGTTAAAGTTTGAAAGGAAACATTTTTCAAGATTCTACTAGACACAAAGATTTACCATTTTATATCTAGGTCATAAGTTCGGTAGGTATTTTATGGAAAACAAAGATTATATTACAAGAAAACAAAAATTCCAACGTAAAAGGGGGCTTTTACGTAATAAATAATTATACCAATTTTTTATAATTATTAATTAATTCTCTCTCTAACCGCTCCCACATAAAGTTCCAGTGCCGCAAGGGGGCAATACCGCCACCACAAGTTGGTAGGTGATAAACGCAGCACAAACCCAAAGATAGTAGATAGATTCGCAATGTTTCAGTCAGTTTAAAACACTGACTCCTACGCAGATATAGTTAAGTGTCACATTAATAATATCTATAGAATTTTTGTATCGTCATCAAACGCAATAAAAACATTTGAATTCATTTAACATCTATAAAATAAAAAAATTAAGTCATCTCATTTTTATAATGATATAGGGATTTTGCTATTAACAACGAGATAGATTCTTTTTATGAACAATGTATACGTTCTTACAACAGGATTTCAGAAAACGTTTAAAAAGCTCTTGCTAAATTTTTAAATTGTAAAAGAACGTTTGTGTTGTAAAGATTATTATTGTATAAATAAATAAGTACATATAATAACTGAAATAAGTGAATGATTTTATTGAAGATATATTGGGAATGATGTGATCGCCTCCAGGCTATTTCAAGAT